>PVKH010006980.1:0-20572 GCA_004027955.1 Chaetophractus vellerosus | reverse complement strand
AACACAGACCTACAAACCCCCAGTGTTCACTTGGTCCCTCCCCCAACCCCTCCCAAGTTCCATGGACAGTCCAACCCACCCTCCCCATTCTACCTCCCTCACAAACCAGCACTGCCCAACCCAATAGTATCACTGCACCACTGTCATGCCCCTCCACTGCACAGCTACACACTTCTACCTTATAGATTGCGCCCATATGGACATTGACCCACAACTTTCTTCTCCATTTCTGTCTCCTGTAAACCTAGCTTCCACACTCTAGCTCTGTGAATCTGCTCAATTTGCTTAATTCACATCAGTGAGGTCATGTAATATTTGTCCTTCGGTGCCTGGCTTGCTTCATTCAACATAAGGTCTTCAAGATTCATCCATGTTATCCTGTGTGTTAATACTGCATTTCTTCTCACAGTGGAGTAATATTCCGTTTTATGTATATACCACAATTTATTTGTCCATTCATCTGTTGATGGACATTTGGGTTGTTTCCAATTTTTGGCAAAAGTGAAGGATGGCACTATGCACACTGGTGTGCATATATCTGTTTGTGACCCTGCTTTCAATTCTTCTGGGTATATATCCAGCAGTGGGATTGCTGGGTCATATGGCAGTTCTATAGTTAGCTTCCTGAGGAACCACCAAACTGTCCTCCCCAATGGCTGCACCATTGTACATTCCCACAAGCAGTGGATAAATGTTCCCATTCCTCCACATCCTCTCCAACGTTTGTAGTCCTCTGTTTTTTAAATATCCACCAGTCTAATGGGTGTAAGATGGTATCTCATTATAGTTTTGATTTGCATTTCCCTTATAGCTAGTGATGTTGAGCACCTTTTCATGTGCTTTTTAGACATTTGTATTTCTTCTTTGGAGAAGGGTCATTTCAAATCACTTACCCATTTTTTAAATGGGTTGTTTGTCTTTTTACTTTCAAGGTGTAGTATTTCTTTATATATGATGGATATTATGCCCCTATCAGACACATGGTTACTAATTACTTTCTCCCATTAAGTAGTCTGCCTTTTCACTTTCTTGACAAATTCCTTTGAGGTGCAAAAGTTTTTAATTTTGAGGAGATCTCATTTATCTATTTTTTTCCTTTCATTGCTTATGCTTTGGGTGTAAAGTTCATGAAGCCATTTCCTAATACAAGATCCTGTTAATGCTTCCCTACTTATCTTCCATGAGCTTTATGGTCTTGGCTCCTATATTTATATCTTTGATCCATCCTGAGTTAATTTTTATATAGGGCATGAAATGGTGTTCCCCTCTCATTCTTTTGGTTATGGATATCCAGTTCTCCAAGCACCATTTGTTGAAGAGGCCATTCTCTCCCAGTTGAATGGACTTTGTGGCCTTGTCGAATATCAGTTGACTAGATATGTTAGGTTCTATATCAGAACTCTCAATTTGGTTCCATTGGTTGATATGCCTATCCTTGTGCCAATACCATGCAGTTTTGACCACGGTAGCTTTGTATTACGTTTTAAAGCCAGGTAGTGTGATACCTCCAATTTCATTTTTCTTTTTTTAAAATATCTTTGGCTATTTGGGGCCTCTTGCATTTCCAGATAAATTTCATAGTTAGCTTTTCCAATTCAGTAAAAAATGTGGTAATTTTTATTGGGATTAAGTTAAATCTGTAAATCAGTTTGGGTAGGATAGACATCTTAATGTTGTTTAGTCTTCCTATCCATGAACATGGAATATTCTTCCATTTATTTAGGTCTTCTTTGATTTCCTTTAACAGTGTTGCATAGTTTTCTGCATACAAATTGTTTATATATTTAGTTAAATTTATTCCTAGGCATTTGATTCATTTAATTACTATTGTAAATGGGATTTTTCCCTTGATTTCCTTCTCAGATTGCTCATTATTGGTGTACAGAAATGCTATTGATTTTTGCACATTAATCTTATAACCTGTCACTTTACTGAACTCATTTATAAGTTCTAGAAGCTTTGTTGTATATTTCTCAGAGTTTTTGAGGTATAAGATGATGTCATCTGCAAATAGTGAAATTTTTACTTCTTACTTTCCAATATGGATGCCTTTTATATCTTTTTCTTGTCTAGGTGCTTGAGCAAGTACTTCTAACACAATGTTAATTAAGAGTGGAGACAGTGGACATCCTTGTCCCAGATCTTAGAGGGAAAGATTTAGGATTTCACCATTGAACATCATGTTAGCTGTGGGTTTTTTGTAGATACCCTTTATCATGTTGAGGAAGTTCCCTTCTATTCATTCCTATCTTTGAAAGTGTTTTTATCAGGAAATGGTGATGTAGTTTGTTGAGTGCTTTCTCTGCATTCAACATGATAGAGATTATCATGTGATTTTTTTCTTTCGATCTATTTATGTGGTGTATTACATTGATTGATTTTCTTATGTTGAACCATTCTTGTATACTAGGGATGAAACCCACTTAGTAATGGTGTATAATTCATGTGATATGTTGTTGAATACAATTAACAAGTATTTTGTTGAGGATTTTAGCATCTAGGTTCATTAGAGACATTGGTCTATAGTTTTCCTTTCTCATGCCATCTTTGTTTGGCTTTGGTATCAGGGTAATGTTGGCATCATAGAATGAGTTAGGCAATATTGCCTCAACTTCTATTTTTCAGAAGAGTTTAATCAGGATAGTTCTTTCTGGAATGTTTGGTAAAATTCACCTGTGAAGACATCTAGTCCTGGGTTCTTCTTATTTGGGAGGTTTTTGATGACTAATTCAATCTCATTACTTATGATTGGTCTGTTGAGTGCATCAATTTCTTCTTTTGTCAATGCAGGTTGCTTGTGTGTTCAACAAAGAAATTATTGAAGAATATTCAACATAAGACTGGTATGAGTGTTTTTGTATCTTTGACCACAGAACAAATATTAAATAATGGGCAGAAAGGAATCAAGATAGAATATAAGAATACATATTTATTTGTTTGCCTTTTATTAATATAAAACACTATGTGTGTATGTGCTTGTGTGTTAGATTGAATTAGGTACTCCAATTTGTTATATTCCAAATCCTAACCCGCATTTCTGTGGGTGTGAACTCATTATGGAGATGTTATTTTTAGTTAAGGTGTGGCCCAACTGAATGAGGCCACACCTTAACTAATCTATGTAATCTATGTAACTGGAGGCCTTATAAAGAGTTGAAATCAAAAGACAAAATTTGGAGAAGGTCAAACAAGAAGAAGCCAGAAAGCAGAGGAAACCAGAAAAACTGATCAAGAGATGACATAGCCAAGTGATGGAAGGCAGAGATACAAACCAAGGACAAAAGATCACTGGCAGCCAGCGCTGGAATGCTAGAGAAGCCAAACGAAAGCAAGCATTACAGATATATTGATTTTGGACTTCTTCTACCATCAAAACAATGAACCAATAAATGCTTGTTGTTTAAGCAAACCACTGTGTGGCATTTATCATAGCAGACTGGCAAACTAAGACACAATATTACAGATCTGAAACTAATATCTTTCACATCAATTAATGTAAATGAGTTTGACTCACTCATTAAAGAAAAACAAGTTTCAGATTAACTGACAAAGCAAATCCAACTTTATAACGTATATAAAAAACACACTTAGAACAAAACAAAAATTAGAAATTTAAAAAACAAAAGTATTAAAAATAAAAGCAATAAGGAACCAGGCAAATGTAAATAGAAAAGAAAGAAGGGGTTGAACTCTTGTTATCAAAAAAGGTAAAGGGGCCGGCTCGATAGCCCAGTGGATAGGGCACCGGCATACCACATGGGAGGCCCCGGGTTCGGTTCCCAGGGACCTCTCCTAGCGGGCAGACCACCTTGAGAATGGCAAGCCGCCATGGGCAGGCCAGAGCTGCCATGGGCAGGGCAAAAAGCTGCCACGGACAGGGCAAAAGCCGCCAGGGGCAGGGCAGGTCGCCCACGAATGGAGCGCAGCCAGCCACCTGCGAACTGAAAGCTGGTCGTGAATAGAAGCAGAAGCTGCCCACAAGCGGGGAAGGCTGCGCCTGTGCAGTGACCAGTCTCGGCGCGTCCCCGCAGCCGGGGGGGAAAGGGACATATGTAATAAAATAAATAAATCTTTAAAAAAAAAAAAAAAGGTAAAAATCAAGCCAAAAAACACTAAGCAAGAAAAAGAAGGATATTTTAAAATGTTCATATGATTCATCACAAAAATATATAATAGTTAATAATATCTACACAATCAATAGCACATCAGCCACTTTCATTAAGGAGAAAATATAGGAAATTAAAAACACACTAATAATAGGAGATTTTAACACTCCTCTCTTAGTCCAAGATAGCCAATGAGCAAAATCAGTGTATAGAAGACCTAAACAAAATAATTGACCAGGTAGATCATATGGTTCTAAATTTCACTATTAAATCTGATATTTACCAAGATTGACTATGTGATAGATCAAACACTTCAACAAATTTCAAATCACTCAGAGTATCTTCTTTGACTACAATGTAATTAAACTAGAAATCAATAACAAAGACACAGAAAGTCCCAACTGCTTGAAAGTAGGCAATGGATTTTATTTTATTTTTTTTTTTAATTTTTTATTTTTTTGGCAATGGATTTTAAATAACCCAGGAGTCAAAGAAGAAAATAAAGGAAATCAGAAAATACTTTTGAACTATGTGATAATAAAGATAAAATTTATAAAATTTTTGAGATGCAGCTAAAGCAGTGCCTAAAGGGAAATAGAGATTTAAATGCATAAGTTAGGAGAGAAGAAAATTTGAAAATCAATGGTTTAAACTTTTACCTCAAAAAGCTGGAAAAAAGAACAGCAAACACCATAGGAAAAAGGAAATAAAAAAGGGAGGAAGAGAAAGAATGAAATGGAGAAAAAAATTAACAATGAGAAATCAACAAATCCAAATATTGGTTCTTTGACTAGATTAATAAAAGTAATACAGCCCTAGCAAGACTAGTAGAGAAAAAAAGAGGAAAAATGACCAATACCAGTAACAAAAAGAAGACATCTCTAAAGATCCTATAGACAATAAAAGGCAATCATTTAAAATTTTATGCCCAATAAATTTCACAATTTAGATGAAATGAACAATTCCTTGAAAAAATATATTACTAAAATAGACTCAAGAAATAAAAAATCTTGTCAATCTTCTATTATGGAATTTGAGTGTTATTTTTTAAATCCAAAAAGAAAACCCCAGGCCCAGATGGTTTCACAGATGAATTTTTATAAACGTTTAAGGAATAGAGAAACACCAATATTGCATAAACTCTTCAAAAGAAAGTGAAAAGTATTTGAATGTAGTTAAAAGAGGAAATTTTAGATTGCATATATATTACTAGAATAAAATTTTTAAAAAAACAACAACATAGGAATGAACAAAGCAAACAGTGAACCCTAATGTAAACCATGTACTATAGTTAGCACAATTATAAAAGTGTCCTTTCATCAATTTTAACAAACATACCTCAATAATGCAAGATGTTAATAATAGGGTGGTACATTGGAACTCTGTGTGTTATCCGTGATATTTCTGTAAACTTACAACTTCTCTAATAAAAAAAATCATTAAGCACCAGAAAAAAATAAATTAATAAATATAAAATAAGTGGGTCCATAGTTAAAATAAGTTAATAGGTTTGGAGTCTAATAGAAATAATGGACCAACTATTGAATGGACCAAAGAATGCATAATAGCTAAATGGAAATTGCAAACCAAGCAAACAAAGCAAACTATGCACCTTTTGCCATTGTGGGGAATGAGTGTGGCAGATTGAGTTATGTGCCCCCCCCCAAAAAAAAAAAAACATGTTCTTAATCTTAATCCCATTCGTGCGGTGTGAACCCATTGTAAATAAGACATTCTGAAAGTGCTGTTTTTAATTAAGGTGTGGCCAACTGAATCAGGATGGTTCTTAATCCTGTTCCTGGGTGCCTATATGAGGAAGCCACAGGCAGCAGCCGGAAGCCAGAAGTCAGCTGGAACTGGAAGAGAAAGAAGACACGGCTATGTGACAGAAAAGCCAAAGAATCCAAAGGATTACCAGACAGCCAGAATGCTGCCCACCCCAGGAGGAAGCAAGCCTTCCTGCCTCCAAAACTGTGAGCAATAAAATCCCCATTGTTCAAGCTGAGAAAAGAAAGTGAAAAGAAGGAATATATCCTAGCTCATTTTATAAGACCAGGATAACCTTTAAATCTGGTAAGGATTTTACAAGAAAAGACAGTAACACGCAAATCTGACCCATAAACAAGGGTATAAAAATTCTATATGAAATGTCAGCAAAGAAAATCCAAGAATATGTAAAATTAATTATACAGAACAAACACAGTGTATACGAAGAATTCCAGTGTGGCTTATCATGTGCAAAGGAATCTATGTAATTCACAACACAAACAGAAATAAAAAGGAGAAAATGCATATGGTCATCTCAATAAATGCAGCCACATTTGATGAAATTGAAAACCATTTATGATTTAAAACCCTCAGAAGGAAATAATAAAGCTAAGAAATTAGAAGGAAAACAAAACAAAATACACTAGTACAAAAAAAATCAAAACAATGTTTTTCTGAAAAGAAACAACAAAACAGAAAGCTACTGGTCAACATGCCCAAACAATGAAAAAGTACACGCATATAAAGTAAAATTAATTTTGAACCTACCATTGAAATATAAACATGAGACTATGAAAAATGCTAGTCATAAATATGTTTGAAAATCTAGAAAAAATGGATAAAATATTTAAGAAAAATATTTAGATTGTATTTTTAGTAGTTTAGATTGCATATACGTTACTAGAATAAATTTTTTTTTTAAGTTCCTACTTACAATGAGTTCACACCCACAGGAATGGATTAACTTTTAGAACATGTCTTTTTCTGGGGTATATACAGCTTCAAACCACCACAATGACCAAATGTAATTTCTTCCTAAATTGAGAGGTTGGTTGAATATTAGGCTATCTATTAATGTAATTCAAAATATTATGAGATCTAGAAAGAAAATTTTTATCATTACTTCACACACGCAGCAAAGGTCTTGACAAAATTCAATACCCATTCGTCATAAAAAATTTTTTGATCAATGGAATTATATATATATAATATATGTATACCAGTCTTATGTTGAAAATATATATATATATGCCAAGCAGACAAAAATGGTGGCAAAAATGTGAAATAACTGGAAGTCTCATCCCTTATCTTGCTGGTGGCAGTATAAAATGGAACAAGCACTTCAGGAAAAATGTTTGGCAATTTCTAATTAAGTTAAACATATACCTCCCATATATATATCCCCCAAACTGGAAATAACCCAAGTGTTGATCAATGAAAGCATAAATAGAAAAACTGGCATATTCAGACAACAGAATACTTCTCAGCAATAAAAGGACAAATTACTAATACATACAATCACACAGATGACTCTCAAGATAATATGTTGCAAAAAAGAAGCCAGACACAAAAAAGAACGTACTACATGTTTCCATTTATGTGAAGTTTCTTTAAGAACAGAAGTCATAGCCTCAGAGAGGAGGACGTAGAAATTGGGTAGAAATGAGCACAAGAGAACTTTCTACAGTGATATATATGTTCTATTTCTTGACTGGAGTGTGGTTACATGTGTGTATACACTTATAAAAATGTATTAAATTATACACTTAAGATTTATGCATTTCACTCCATATATATCATGCCTTAATAAAAATGCATTTAAATATGCAAAACCTATATGAATAAAACAAATTAAAACTATACTGAGATGTCGTTTATAATTCAAAAGCTTGATAATAGACTCTGTTGGCATGTATGTGGATAAACAGACTTCCAGTGGTGGTAAATGAGTGTGCAAAATGGTATAACCCCATATGGAGGCAAATTTGACAGTATCTAAAACTACATATGCATTTTCCCTTTGACCCAGAAGCCCCAGCTCTAGAAACTGCCCAAATAAAACATATATATGCACATTTATATTACCTACATATGCAAAAATCAAAACCACATATGCACAAGATTATTCATTGAAGATCTCGATCGTTCATTGGGGCAAATCAAAAGTCATCCACAGGATACTAGTTGAATGAACAATATATGTCCATAAAATGGAGAACTACAAAGTCATTTTTTGAAAAGAATGAGTATTAATTCATAAAGACAGGTTTGTTCTTAGTAGTACTGTTGGTGTAGTCATTCTGAAACAACTCCACTGTATTGAAAAGAGGGCAGATGGGTTGAGTTTGTTGAGATTCAAAGTTTTCACTGCGTGAGAAGGGGGATATAAATATGGAATTTGGAAGGTTAGGAAGTACTTATGTGGATTTGAATTGGATGTATTAGTGTAAATAGATGTGTCTACAAGAATATATGTGTGCAGGTGTACATTCTTACACATATGTGATGGTTAAGGGCATGTGTCAACTTGGCTAGGTTAGGGTATCCAGGAGTTTGGTCAAGCAAGTACTAGCCTGGTGTTACTCTGAGGATATTTCATGGATTTAAATCACCAGTAAATTGATAGCATCTATGGCTGATTACATCTACAATAAACTAATGAGACCCTATTCATCAATGAGAGGAGTTTCATCTAATCGGTTGAAGGCTTAAAAGGAGAAGTGATGATTTCAGCAGTCAGAAGGAAGAATTTTCATTTCTACTTCAGCCAGCCAGCTTCTCCTGAAGAATTCTTCAAAAACCTTCATTGGAGTTCCCAGCTTGTGGCCTGCCCTAAGGAATTTGGACTTGTCCATCCCATGGTCAGGTTAGCCAATTCCTATAAATCTTATAATATTTAAATTATATCAATATACATATATATTTCCCTGGAGATCTGTGACTAAGACGGCATTTTTATATATGTGTTTATATACACGTGTGTACATACACTCACATGCATATGCACACTATGATGTTTGTTTTAAATACCCACTGTATTAGTCAGGGTTCTCTCTGGAAACAGAATCAAAAGGAGATATCTGTCAATAATATGAGGTTTTATAAGAGTCTTTCACACGACCGTGGAGATGCACAAGCCCAGGTTCCGCAGGCAGGCTGCAAACCAGGGGCTCCAATTAAAGTCCAATGAAAGGTCCTTGATGAGTTTCTGGGAGAAGGTGGGTGTCCAAAGATGAGCTGGGAAATTCTCCCTGAATGTTGAAATCACTTCCCCTTTTAAGGCATTCAACTGATTGGATAAAGCATCACCCATTGCTGATGGAATCTCCCTGATTGGTGCAGATGTAATCAGCCATCCACGCAGTAAACTCACTGGTGATCGAAGTCCATAAATGCTCTTGTATTACGATTAGCCCAGTGCTTCCTGGACCAAACACCTGGACACAATTACCTGGCCGAGTTGACACATTAGCCTAACTATCACAACCACTTACCACTAAAATATCAAGGGCTTCTTGAAGAATACTTGATTCCCCTAAGGTATGTTAAGTACAAATAAGGTGAGCTTGGAACATCTTGTTGTGCCAGAAAACAAGGATGTGTTCCAAGGCTAATGGTCAGGGGGCATGAGAACAAACATGACAAAATGCTAACAACTGGCATTCTTACAATCTAACCTTATGTAGTTGTGTATTATGCTATTCTTTCAATTTTTTGTGTTTAAATTTTTTTGAATTTAAAAGGTTTTTAAAAATATTTATCACCTTTGAAAGTTGCTGGAATATTAATTCATTATTCTAAAAAAAGAGATAACGAAAGAAGAGGATAATTATTGTAAACTTTCTGCATAAATTGTTACTCAGAGCAACTAAGTAGTTGGTAATGAATGATTTTTATAGCATTCCAGCTAAATAAAACAAATTATAGAATTAGAAAAAAACATAATCTTGCAGTTTTTAATAAAATACTAGAGCTAGACAGAATCACCACCAAGAGATAATAAAACCATCAGGTGAAATATTGATGTAGAAATGTATTATGGATGAATCAGGCTGACAACATCTGAACCCACTGATCACGATATGGTACAATAGAAAGCCCCATCCTAAAATATTCTTGTGTAAAGAATTGAGCCTGAATCTAATGAAGCCTCTTAAAATAAATACCAGTTAAAAAGAAATATGGGAACCCACACATTTATGGCCAATGTATTTTCATAAAGTTGCTAAGTGCATTAAATGGGGCAAGAACAATCTCTTCAACAAATGATGCTGGGGAAACTGGCTGTTCACATGCAAAAAGAAAAAAAGAGAGAGAGAGAGAATAAGATGAACCCCTACCTCTTGCTGTATAAAAAAAATTAACTCAAAATTGATCAAGGGCTAAATAAAAATTAAACCATAAAACTCTTAGAATAAAACATAGGGGGAAACGTTGGATTTGGCAATGATATCTTAGGTATGACACCAAAAGCACATGCAACAACAAAAAAACACATAAATTGGATTTCCTCAAAATTAAAAACTTTGTGCATCAAAGGACATTATCAAGAAAGTGACAAAACTTACAGAATGGGAGAAATAGTTGCAAATCATATATCTGATAAGGGTTTAATGTCTAGAATATATAAAGAACACTTACAACTCAACAACAAAAAGGTCAACAATCCAATTTAAAAATGGGCAAAGGCCTTGCATAGACATTATTCCAAAGGAGATACACAAATGGCCAATAAACACATGAAAAGAAATTCAACATCATTAGTCATCAGAGAAATGTAAATAAAAACCACAGTTAGATACTACTTCATACCCACTGGGATGGCTATTATTAAAACAACAACAACAACAAAGAAAATAAGTGTTGAGGAGAATACAAAGGAATCAGAATCCTCATAGATTGTTGGTAGGAATGTAAAATGGTGCATCACTGTGGAAAACAGTTTGGTGGTTCCTCAAAAAGTTAAACAAAATTACCATATGATTGGACAATTCCACTTCTAGGTATATAGCCCAAAGAATATTGTACACCAATATTCATAGTAGCATTATTCACAATAGCCAAAGGCAGAAACAATCTGTCAATTGACAGATGAATAGGAACTAAAATGTGGCATATCCATACAACAGAATGTTATTTAGCCATAAAAAGGAATGAAGTTCTGATACATGCTACAACATGGATGAAACTTGAAAACTTTATGCTAAGTAAAATAAACCAGAAAGAAAAGGACAAAATATTATGTGATTCCACTTATAAAAAATATCTAGAAAAAAACAATTCATGGAGACAAAAAGTAAATTACAGGTGACTAAGGGCTGGAGGGGCAGAGGGTGGGGAGTTATTGCTAAATGGATACAGAGTTTCTGTTTGAGGTGATAAAGAAGTTTTGGTAATGGATGGTGTTGATGGTAGCACAATGCTGTGAATGTGATTAATTCCACTTAAAAATGGTTAAAATGGGAAGTTTTGCATTATATATGTTGCTCCAATAAAAATTTAAAAATAAATAGACTTCAAGACAGCAAGAAAAATAAAAAGAAATAGAGGAAAAGCCATGAGTTAAATGCAATATGTGGGATATTCTACAACACAAATTAGCCAGTTGCTCTATCAGACAATTGGAATAATAATTTAAAAAAGAAAGGTGGTCTATTATGGAATAAAAGACACAGACATAACAATGAAAGGCAATTGTAGATCTCATTTGCATCCTGATTCAAACAATAGAAAGACATTTTGAAGAAACTGGGGAAATTTGAAAATCATTTCGGTGTTAAACAATATTAAGGAATAGTTGTTAGTTTTGTAGGGTGTGATAACAGCATGCTAATATGTATATCCTTATCATTTATAGATGCACACTAATGAAATTATGGGTGAAATGACATAGGATTTGCTTAAATTACTCCAAGTTCTATACATACACACACATACACACACACACACAAAGAGGGGAAAGAAGAACATATAAAACAAGCCTGACAAAATATTGATGATTATTGAAATTGAGTGATAGAAACATGAGAATGCATCATCCTATTCTCTCTACCTCTGTGTTTGAAATTTTCCATAATTAAAAAAAAGAGAGAGAAAGATAGTGGTTTGCGCAAAGGATCTGGCAATGGATCTGAGATAAGTGGACAAAATTGAAATTTAATCTGGAGGAGGAACTAACATAGCTAATTGGATGGGGGAGATGAGCAGTGGTGAGCTGGTAAATGTTTAAAGGCCTGCTGTGCTCTGGGAAGTTTAAAAAAAAAAAAGCCTTGAGTTGTAGTGTTTGCCAATTTTCATTGTGTAACTATTCCTACCTTGGCTGATTTCAAGTTACCAACATGATGTCACTGAACACTGATTTGGGAAGAGATGTGCACAATTGCCTCTACCAGTCTGTGAGCCCATGATAGCATAGCACAGGATGGAAAAAAAGTGATGAATCAAGGATTACTCCTAAATTTTCAGCTAAAACAATTGGGTAGAGTAGTAGAGGTACTATTTTGGTTGAATGAGACCCTTTGTAATTTGGGTATTAAAAGTAAATATGCTTGGGAATGAGAGAACATGACTTTCAGAAGAGTGGTCACCTCTGGCTGGGATTCAAGAGGATAAGAAGGGGGAGTTGGGCACAGTGCTTCCATTGTTGTAATGGTGATTTTATATTTTAAGGTTGGTGGTGAGTAAATGAGTGTTCAGTTAATTATTCTTCATCTTTTCTTTAATGTCTTAAATGTGTCACCTTATTGCTCTAGAGTCTTTTGCTTTGGACACAGATATCTATGCTTCCTCCACCTGAGCAGTCCCCTCTCTTTTCTTCTCTATTCTTTTACCTGGAAAAAGCTATTTACCTCATGAAACAACATTAATGATTGGAGGGAAGTACCAGTTTGGAGAATATTTCAGAGATTCCATTGAAAAATGAAAAAGACTTGAATTAAGAAACAAGGGTGAATAGGAAGGAAACAGTAGGTGAAATATTAAGGAGGTGGTATGGATAGAAGAAGGTGGGTAGAAGTTACATCTAGCTTCCTAGCTTAGGCAACTAGATGGTATCATTGATTGAAGAGTAAATACTAGAAAAGAAGCAGGTTTTAAGGGTTGAGGGAAAACAGTAGATTTAATGTGGTACATGTACAGGGTATCTGGTTGACTCTTACACCCACCCCCACTTCACAAGAACCAACTAAAACTTGTCTCATGAAGGAATGATAAGGGAAGATTGAATTATAGGGGATTAAGAAGAGGCAAGGAAGTGAGGGGACATACCACAAATGTAAACCACCATGGTCTTTCAAGATTTTCTGGGAAGAAAAGGAGTGGGGGCAGCTGTAAGATTTATTTATAAGAGGGACGTGGGAGCAGGAATCTGGTTGGAAGAGTGGTGGGACTTGAAGCTATATTTTCATGTTTTATATAATAGGAGAAAACATTAATTGTTCAGATTTAAAAAAAGAGAGCACAGAAGGACTGGTTAAAAGAACCGAAGGGTGGTTGCTGGTCAATTGGGTATTGGTTGGTTGGTTTACTAAGACAAGATGACTTGAGGACAAATCTGTACATTCCTCCGTCTTGGCAGACCACTTGGAAAACAGAGTTAGGAAAGGTTAGTATTAAAAATAAAATCCTACTCTTCTGTCTTTCAAAGAGAGAGAACTGAGAGAAGGGAGAGGAGCACAGAACAACTAAAATCGTGTCAGAGCTTAGCTCACACGTCAAATTTCATGGGTTACAAACATCAACTGGAGAACAATACAATTTCAGAGATTTTCATAGGGCAGAATAAGAGTTTAGACCCTATCTGTGCTGAAAACTAATACAGAAGTTTTGCTCTGTAGAAATGATATTTCCCCAGGGAAATTACAAGATGCTGCCAAGACCGAGTGAGCTTTTGCTTTTTCCCCAATGTTTTTGAGTGATCCCTCTCACTTTTCCAACAATTATAATTTTGCTCTTGCTGTTTGAAATCATTTCCATCTGACATCTGGAACAAATGCATGGCATTTCTAGGAAACCAGCTTTTTTTCTTTTTCCAAGAAAGTTACATTTATAGTAACACATCTTCTTTGAAAAATCATGATGCTTCAGATTCTTAACAATTTTGTATCCAAGCTAGAATGAATATAGTACAGTGGCAGGTCAATGCGGCAGAGTAGAGAGAATATGGGCTTTAAAATCAGACAGATCCATGCTCGAATGGCAGCTCTGTTAGCAACTAGATCTGCTGCTTCATTTCTCCAAACCCCAGTTTCCTCCCCTATAAAAAGGGGATAGCAATACCTGCCTCAGAGTTGTTTGGGTTTTTTGTTTGTTTGTGATACTTAAAATAGCACATACCAAGGTTATGATGCCATACCTGACACATAGGACCATTTGATAAATGGAATTCTTTATTACATAAATTCTTTTCAAACAGTTGTTAAGAAACTAAGGTTATTAAGAATCTAGTTAGTACTCATTAGTTTTGCTGTGGCTTTGCACAATGGGAAAATAATTCTAAGAAACCTTTATAAGTCCCAAAATGGTCTGCTAAACAAAACAATGAAGTTCAAGACAAGTATAGATATTTTCATTAATCAGGCTGTATTAGTTTCCTATGGCTGCTGTAACAAATTACCACAAATTTAGTGGCTTAAAAAAACACAAATTTATTATCTTACATTTCTGAAGGTCCAAAGTCTGAAATAGTTCTTGCTGGGCTGAAATCTAGACGTTGGGAGGGCTGTGCTCCCTCCAGGGGTCCTTGAGAAAATGCCATTTCCTTACTTTTTCCAGCTCTTGAGGTTGCTTGTATTCCTTGTTCATGTCCCCTTCCTCTGTATTCAAAAGATTACCACTCCATCCTCTGCTCCTGTCCTCAGATCTCTTCCTCTGACCCTTCTCCCTCTTGTAAGGACCTGGTGATTACATTGGTCTCACTAGATAAACTAAGGTAATCGCCCCATCTCAGAATCCATAATAATCACATCTGTAAAATCCCTTTTACCATGAAAGGCAACATATTCCCAGGTGCCATGGATCAGGAGGTGGACATCTTTAGGGCCCCATTATTCAGCCTACCATAGAAGCCAAGGCAAAGTCCACAGTTAGGACACGTGGAAAGAACAACTCAGTACCAATTTGACAGTAAAAAGCTTGATATTTTTTGTGGAACATTATCTACCCCAGAAACAAAAAGGATATGCTAGAATTTAAGCAGCAAATATGATACTGGGATCAGATAAGATAAGAAGCAAGTCTTGCTATTTATTTACAACTGATCAGGACTTCAGTCGAAATGCCATTGCCAGTTTTATATAGTGAGCTGTGGGATAGACTCTTACTCTAAGAAGAAAAATTTTTAATTACAAAAATAATTGAAGGAAAAAAATAAGTGTTCTGAAAAGTAAAGGAATCACAATTGTGTTGTGTAGCTTAGGAGGGGGGAAATAGCATAAATCTTAATTAATTGCAAAGCATGGGCATTGGCCAGAATTAGTTAGCAGGAAAGTTTGATCTTGTACTCTCCATATTCACAGAGAGCTGAAAAAAGGGAAATGGGCCAAACTGCAGAGAGAAGCAGGGCTTTTTAAAAAGGAAGTTCTTGACCGTGAGGATCAAGCTACCAAGGGAAGCTGTGTAATCTCCATCCTTAAAGAGCTTTAAAAATAGTACAAACAGCCATCTGCACAAGATGATTTATGCATTGACCTTCAGGAGGCGGGCCCAGATGATCTCATGAAGTCCCTTCCAAGTGTGGGATTCTATGATTTAATCAGTATGAGATTTTTCTCAGCTCTACATTTTGTGAGATAACCAGCAGATGGAAGCCACAAATTCCCCAACATCATACCAAAATCATGGTTCCTCACACTGGTAGGGCCTAGTCAATCTTGCCAAATTGGCACCAATTGAAAAAATCATCGAAGGACCACCTCAAACATTTATTTATTTCCTCATGGGTGTCTGGATCACCCATGTCCACAAAATACAGATAATCCTATTTATTCGTGTGCATTTAGCTGTGGTTTAGCTAAATAAAAGAAAGATGCCTGCATTATAAGTATGTTTGTCTGGTTTTGAAACCTAAGGCAGCAACTCCCAAAAATGTTATTAGAGATATTATATACTAGGATAAGCAGAAATGAGGCTGGTTGGACACTTTGCTGTGAAAAGATTCACAGCTCACTTGGACCTCAGCGTTTCTCAGATGACAGATATGGTTCTCTGTGTTCATTCATTTGTTCCTTGAACAAGTGTTTGAGTGCTGACTCTGTTCCAGGTTTTGCAGAAAGCATTGGGAAGGCAGCAGTAACCCAGACTCTGTCCTTGTCTCACAGAGCTTAGAGTCTCCCGGGGGAGAAAATAAGTGAACAGATCAATTGATGCTGTAATGAGGTTAGAGAAGTGGTGCTATAGGAAAACATAGGATGGGCAACCAACCCATTTGGGGGCTTGTTGAGAGGATTTCTGGAGGAAGTAAGCCTAAGCTGTGATCATTAGGATGAAGAGGAGCTGCAGGGGGAAGAGGTGGTGGAAGAGTATTTCATGGGATGGGAAGAGCCTGGCAGGGCAGCTGGTAGAATGGCATGGTGCTGGAACTGAGAGCTATCGAGTGTGGCTGGAGCACAGAAGGGGAATGGGAATGTGGGCCGGGTGGGGAAGAAGGAGAGAGGGGCCGGAAGCCAGCAAGGAGGCCAGATCACAAGGACCTCATAGGATATGCTAAGGAATTTGGACCTGATATGAAGGTCATGAAGATCCACTGAACTACCTAGATCAGATTAGTGCTTTCTGGACATATATTAGTACACTTTTTATTTCAAGGGACAGAAACAACATTTACATTTGCTCCAGCCAAAAAAGAAGAGCTTATCTGAAGGAGAGTGGGGCTATAAGAAACCCAAGGTGGAACTGAACATCCAAGCAGAACAAAGGGCAAAGGCATTCATCAGGAGTAACCAGAGCCAGGGATGGGTGCACTGTGGGGCATTTCATTCATCTTTCATGGCTGCTCCTTTGGGCTTCCACTTGCTCTTTCTGTTTCTCCAGTTTTCTTTAATGGAGAACATGGCCACAAGAAAACTCCTGAATTTTAAGCACTCAGTCTTGACAACCAGAGATAGACTGGCCCAATTCTCTCCCTCCCAAACCCAGAATCCCAATGGAAGGGATTGGTCAAGGAGCTCACCTCCTCCGCCGAAAAGCATGGCCAGGAAGCAAAGGTACTTTACAACAAGGCAAATCTTGCTGCAGCCACGTGGATGGTGAAAGAGGGGCTGTTCCCAGAAATGGCAGGGCTGTTTTTCTGATTAGCCCACGTGTCGTTGCTGCAGCCTGGATGGAATGATGGAAAGAATGTTGAGGTGGTTGCATGTATGGAGCTTGTCCCTGGAGTCAACGAGGAGCGCTTCATCCTCCATTATGCTCAGGAACTATGCATTCGCAATACCGTAAGCCAGGGCGAGCTCCGGACCCCGACAGGCTCCACAAATCCAGAGAAGAGTTTTCTCAGGATGTGTTCTTATTCAAAACTGTAACTGCTGGCTGGTTCTAGTCCCATATATGAATTTTCAGATCAGCATTGTCTTAGTTAAATTGTTCTTTTTTCCCATTGTGTTACTAAAAACTATATAACAGGTTGACATGCTTTTATATTTGAATGTCTGGAACCATAACTTCTTATTTGTTAATTTAGGATCTCACTCTATAGGCTACCACTTATATATCCTCTGAAACAGTATAATAACCTTACCAATATTAACAAGTTTGTCATTAAATGAAAGCTGAGAAGTGAGGCATAAACCTTTTTATTAATAAATAACGTACCTCCCTTGAGTTTCCATCAGCTTTTAATTTCTGCCAATAGATGTGGGATTGAACAATATGCTGCAGTTACCAATTTAACCACTAGATGGCGCCATACATCTTCTAATTTTATCTCACTAGGTGTTTTGTGTTTTTGTTGTTTTTTTTTTCCCCCAGAAATGGGATTCTTTTTTATTGTTTTTCCAAATAGGTAATAGCATTTTAGCACCATTTCTTGAATAGTACTTTAGTGTCACTATTTTTTGTAATACTGTCTTTACTCATACACTAAATTTTTATGTGTACTAGACTGTTTCCCAGCAATTTTATTCTTTTGTTGATTCTTATTACAAAACTGTGCTGTTTTAATTATTTTAGTTTTATACTACATTTTCATGCCTACTGAAACTACCATTCATCAATTAATTTTCACTTTCAAAATCTTTCTTTTCTGCTAACTTATCCAAATAAAGCTTAGGTTCATTTCATCATGATAAAAATATATATATATATATATTGGCACTTTTATTGGAATTGTCTCAAATTTATAAGTTAATTTGAGAGAAAGATACATCTTTACAATATTCACTTCCTTAAGTAAAATGAATACTTTTGAACAAGTCAGACAAGAACATGTGTAGATTATTTGTCACATTACATTTATGTATGTACAGAATAAATGAATATACAGAGGGAAGTACATTCAGACATGCATTAGAAAAGAGGAAAATGGGGTAGGACTATTCATGTCTAACTGCAGCAGATTGGCTAAATTTTGTATGACTGCAAAGGAACACCTTGTTTCATTAAATATAATGATGTTGGATAATTGTCAAGTTGAGAAAATACTCATAATAAAAGTTTAAGTAAATATACTGAATGTAAAACTAAATATGCAATAGGACAACAATTTTGTTTAAAAAATAGAGAAAAAAGGAAATAGAAATTACACTGACTCATTATTGGTAGAATTATAGCTAGTTTGTATTTGAACACTTTTCAGAATTTTCTATATTCTGTCCAGTGACCATGTATTACTTTCATAATCAGAAAAGAAAACTAAGCTTCTAAAACTTTTCAAACAACTGAGTTTCATGGGACATTTTCCTAAATTGATTTATTGCTTAATGTTTCATTAAAAATACTTATTCAATAAATATTCAGTAAAATTCAAGGTAACTGAAGTCAAAGTAATCCCAATGCTCAAAGAGTGCTTTCTGATACTTTTTCTATATATGCCCTCTGCTATGCCCTCAGAGAGATGATGCAACATATCTCAACACGTACGTCACAGTTGTCCGAGGGCTTGTTCATGGAGGACCCCACCTTCAACCTCTTTTGGACAGGTCCAACCATTCAGCCTTGCCCTGAGAGCAAGTCTTTACCTTCCAGTAACTGATAAAAGCCAAGGTGTCTCAAACATTTTGGTATCAGACCCCATTTATCCTTTTAAAATTTATGGACTACCCCAAAGAGGTTTTGTTTACACCGGTTGTACCTCTTAATATTTACTGTATTCAGAATTGAAATTTAGACATTTAAGAATTCTTACTTATTAATTCATTTAAAATAATAAGCCCATGCAAGTTAACATAAAAAAAATTTTTGTGTGTGGGGAAGAACAAAAACGTACTCCAAAACAGAAAAAAATGTAGCAAGAAGAATGGCATTGTTTTGTATTTTTCAAATCTCTTTAATGTCTTCCTTAATAAAAGACAGCTGTATTCTCATTCCCATACCTGCTTCTGCATTCAACCTGTCATGATGTAGCCTCTGGAAAACACAACTGAAGCCTCCTAAGGGAGAAAGAGTGAAAAGGACACATGAAACCTTAGTAGTATTATGAAAATAGCTTTGACCTGAAAAGGGGCTCCAGATCCCCAGGGGTCCACAGACCACTTTGAGATGAATTAATTAGCAGGATTAAACTAACTAAACTATAATCACTCCAAATTCTTTCCTTATTCTTTCTTTCTCTAATACTCATGTACTCAACTGGAACTGAAAAATAATGGTGATGAGCATAAGAACACTAATGTAAAGTAAAACAATGTCCAGTATCCAGTTGCCTCCATGGAACAACTGGGAGAGCATGTGAAGGCAGCTCTGTGCCCATCCGGAGATGCCTGAGTTTGTTGGATTCACCTACATACCAACCTCCACCACTGCTGCCACTTGGTTATTCCTTATTTTTCTTTGAAGCAATTACCTTAAGGTCCACTCTTTCTCACTCTATTCCTTTCGTAATTCTTGATGAGTTCAATATCCATATAGATGATGCTGCCAAGGTTGGTCCGCTCAATTCCTTAACTTCTCCTCCTCCAATAGTCTTGTTTTCCCCTTTACCTTGACCATTCATTCTCATGGTCAAATGTTTGGATATGTCATACAAAAACATGTAAATTGTCCATGATCTTAATTTTTTTTGAGGTACCTGGGTCCAGGGATTGAACCCCAGACCTCATATGTGAAGCCAACACTCAACCATTGAGCCACATCGGCTCCCCTGGGTTGGTTTTTTCATTTGGTTACTTGTTTGTGTTTTTGTTGTTGTTGTTGTTTGTTTTTAGGAGGCACTGGGGACCGAACCCAGGACCTCTCATGTGGGAAGCAGGCACTCAACTGCTTGAGCCACATCTGCTCCCCCATAATCTTAATATTAAACATCTTGCTTTCTGGCCACAACTTCCATTTTCTCCCCAGCTCATCTCCTATACTCCAATTTCAGCAACCCCTCAACCCATAAACATTTTCAATCCATTAATCCTAAAACATTTCCACTGTTTCCCTTGTATCCCCACTCACTTCTCCAATTATCCAGTTTAAGCTCCATGGTCACTCATCACAATCATGCTCTTGAGTTTGCACCCAACTCCTTTGCCTCCTTCTTGCTTCATGAAACTTTCTTGGCTAAA
>PVKH010006979.1:0-20597 GCA_004027955.1 Chaetophractus vellerosus | reverse complement strand
CAGAGGGGTGCAAAAATGAACACAGCAGGAGCAAGCAGAAAGGGGAGGATATATAATAAAAAAAAAAGAAAGAAAGAAAAAAAAAACTTTTCAGACCCCGAAGATTTTAAATTAATGTATATGAATCCACATGGATGGATACACCTTTGACCTGTTTTCTCCAAGGGGGAAAGCTTTAAAGATAACAAATTGATAAGCATAATAGCTTCAAAGATGATTCATAATTAAAAATACGTTATAATAAGGTAATATATTAACCTTGTGAGTTAATCAATGTCCACTGATTCAGTCACCTGACATCTATAATGTGCTGGACTCTGTGCCAGGTACAGAGGACAGGGTGGTGAACAAGATAAGACAGATTCGCTGTCCTCACAAATAGAAGTAATATGTTTCAGATTTTAAGCCAATACATTTAGAATTACAATTAGAAAGAAACAGACATAAAAGGTCAAGAATGAGTTTGGTATGTAGCTTAACAAATGAACAGGACATCCATTTAAAGGATTTCAAAAACAATTTTCTTTTCTTTCTAAAAATTATGCCAAGCTTCCCCAGAGAGTAATATACTGGCAATGAAAAACCCTGGAATCAAAGGATAACTAATAAAAACACTGAGGTCACCTGCACATTTTTTTTAAAGGAGGTACCAGGGATTGAACCCAAGACATAGGAAACATGGGAAACAGGCACTCAACCACTGAGCTACATCCACTCCCCCATGAGATTTGGTATTTTTGTTAATTTGTTTTTAGGAGGTACCGGGAATCTAACTGGGACCTCATAGATGGAAAGCAGGTGCTCAACCACTTGAGCTCCCCAAGCTGCTTTGCACTGCTACCCAACTAGGGTAACCGAGTTGAGACCCTGCTGTTCCCAACACAGCCACTGCCGTCCCGACCACCCGGCCTGCTCACTTGGCCTGTACATTTCTGATAAACCAGAGCTACTAAGGAAGAATCAACTTGGACACAAGCTTTCATGATTAATGGGCTACTCTAAGACTTCCAAGACCACATACAAAGACCAATAGTTATAAAATTTCTCAGACTTTGTCTATTCCCATGATAAATATTATATGAGTTCTGCAAATTTCCACTGAACCTGTACTCTAAACGTATCCTGAACCTCTCATAACTGCGCACAGTGGCAGGCTGGGGAGAAAGGGAAAGGAGTTCAGGAAAAGGCAAGACCTTTGGATTATTTCTAAAACCACCTCCTGCAACAATGATTGTTTTGCAAAAGACAGCAATTCTTATTTGATTTGCCTAGATAATTAACTTAATTTTTACTATGTAGTTTCAGATGTCACCAGCCAACCCCCAGAGACAGCTACATAGTTTAGGAAGAGGTAAGAAGTCATAGCTGGTGATGGAGTGTGTCAGGCATGAAGGTGAAACTAAGTAAATGGATTTATTTCATAAGGTGAAAAGAATATGGTCCAGGGATCTATGGATCCTGCCTCTCTGGGATATGCCTGTGCCCTAGCTGGGGAAATGTGGATGTAATCAGTGATGGCCAATTAAGAGAGAGAAGAAAAGCCATCTCTAAGTATAAATATGTATGAGCACTCAAACCCATGACAAATTGGGAAGTCCACTGGGTGGAGACTGAGTTACTCCCAGTTTATTAAAGATTCCCAGTGGCACCCCATTGTAATTAGAATACAATTCAAACTTCTCTCCAAGGCTTAAGGGCTTTACAAAATCTGCCCATGGCCTACTTCATTGACTTATCTCCTTCCACATTCTCCACTGTACACTCTGCAACTGCAAGCTCTCCAACTACACTGTTCTCACACTGACCCTCTTTCTGTTTCTCAAACCTACCTCAGGGCCCTTGCAGTTGCTATTCTCTCTGTTTAGAAGGCTCTTCTTCCGATATTCACTTAACAGGATCCTTCTCATGATTCATAGATTAGATCAAATAGTGTTTCCTCAGAGAAGCTCTCTCTGCTGCTCTGAAGTAGGCCTCCCCACCCCTTCTCTATCACACCCCATCTTGTATTACCTTTGTCACACTTATCCCATCAGAAATAAGCTCATTCATTTTTGTATCTTGTCCATTGATATCTCTCCCACAAAAACATAAGCTCTGTAAGAGCAGGGGCTTTGTTGCTCTTGTTACATGGTGGATTCTCAGTAAACATCGATTTAACCTGATGTCCCAACTTAGGGATGGCCACACAGAAAGTACCCAAGGTCCATCGCCAAATCACTCTCTGCTTGTCGGCAGTGACCCATGAGTCACTCAGCCTTATTAACTCCACAAGCTGTGAAAGATGAGAGGAACTCCACCACTTTTGGGAGATTCTTCAGCTTCTTCTCTTCCTTCATCTGGGGATCTTATTCTCATTTCCTAAAAATCTTTTCATTCTCAACTAGACAGCAAGTATATCGGTGTCTAAAGAATCCTTCAAAGAGCTTTAGAAGCCACTAAACACAATGATGCTATTTGCAGACTGTTTCTTAGCTCAGGTGTTGGGGGGAGAACAGAGAGGCATCATTAAGCTCAATGTTAATGATAAGAAAATTGCAGGGGTAGATGTTTTCAGTAGTAACTACCAAGTGGGAACAAGCTGAAGACACATTCCTGAGGCAGGCTAGTATAGGGTAATGGAGAAGATGACCCACAACATGGTTGACAGGCAACATGGCTGGCAGACCACATGGCCAGCAGACAACAAGGCTGCAAGACCTCACTGGGACCTTGAGTTTAACTTTGAGGTCCCAGTTTCTCTTTCTGGGACCTCCCCTTGGCCCTGGATATTCCAAAAAGACCTCACCATTGGCCCCCACCACAGGTAGGGTAACCAATAACCACCGTGGCCCATCCCCTTATCATTAGCAAGGGGGTGGAATAATTAATGGTTTAAAAGGTAATCACATGAAGCAGGGCCTGCTCTCTCTGCCTAGAGGTGCCCAGACCATGTATTGGTATGTATTTCCATTCTTTCTCTCCCATTTATAGGCAAGCTCTGTTCTTTCCCCCATTTCCCAAATAAATTCTTTTTACTGGCCTAATTAAACTGGCATATTCATAAATTCTTTTATGCATCATAGCCAAGAACCTAGAGGAATCCAATGTTTCTCCATCTTCATTTGGCGAGCCAGCCAGGAGAAATATTAAGTGAGTGGTACTCTCAGATCCCGCCAGAAACTGCTGAGTTTTAAGGCCTGTCTGTGCCCTCCTTTGGTTCTGCCATTTTAAAGGGAGACAATTGATAGGTGATTCCTGGATAAGCTCCCAAAGGACATAAACTTGATCTGCCCAAACTCCCAGCTCCCTTTCTGGAGGTGTCAGGGTCTAGTTCCCATGCTGCGTAGATCCAAGGAAGTTCTGGCTGGTGGGTGAAACTGCCCTTGAGAATTGAATGGGCTCATGGCCTAAGTCTAGCAGGAGTCAGCAGGAAGTTTACCAGACCCTTTTTAAATTCAGAATGGCTATCACCTGGTGTATTGTTAACTTAGATTGAGTAGTTAACTCCTTTTAATTAAAGGTGGCTTTGATCTTCCAACTACAGTTTTTCCTCATTTCTGGTCTGTAAGATGCTTTAGAATGCCTTAGAAACTGAAAATGCATTTGTTAAAGGAGGTCCAAGCCCCACCCTTAGCTCCTTCTCCACCCTGGAGAGATCTGGAGATTGTCTGGGGTGGGTGAATGGTCCCTGAGGGTGTTTGTGGGCAAATCACAGGACAATTTTATGGGCTATTACTGTCAGGTTTAACTGGGGAACTCGGCCCCTGGAAGTCGCTATGGGGTGAGCTCACTCATAGCCAGCTCCTAAGACTGCTGCAAAACAGGCAAAAGCTTTAAAGGTCCCTAGCCAGAAAGCCCAGCTTGGGTATTTCAGTCTGGGAAACAGATCCAGAGGCCCCCAAGTCCTCTAAGGCTCTGGGGATGCCCAGAGACAAAGCTCCCAATTCCCAAAATGGGACAGCAAGCAGGGCTCCCAATTTCCAGGAAGGTGGTTCGGCAAGCAGTCCTGTTCCATCAGGACAATGGTGGGACCCATCCAATCTGACGTATGTGTTTTCCTCTGGTAGGATAATGGGCGGCTCTTAAACTGAGACAACCTGCCTAGTCTAATCTTTTCCTGCCACTCCACATGGCCACAGTATGGCTGAGAGTAGGCTCTGTATGGGACCCTGAATTCCAGTTAAACCTGTGTAAGAGAGGAGAGGGCAGACAGATCTGAGGGCCAGAGACCACAATGACGTGGTCATGTCTCCTTAAAGCAGGAGTTCTTAATAAAGGGTCTGTGGAACAAAAAAAGGTTGATAACCCCTGCCTTAAAGGGATGAGGAAATGCACTCCATTTACTAAACCTCTCCCCTGTAGAATAAGGAACCTCCTCATGTGCCATCAATTACAATCAAAAGATTCCTGGCTTTCCTAGTTCCCTATTTCCTTGTAGCACTCCAATCCTTCCAGAGAAAAAGGCTTGCAAGGTTTTACCTGTTTTGGAAGTAACTAATCGGATGCATCCCCAACTCTTGTATCATCATGGACAGGGTTCTCTGGACCCCTTAGCTCCGTATCTAGCAGCTGCCCAGGGATTTTCCTGGAGGAACGAGGCTGGAGGGTCCTGCACGAAGTTTCTGCCATGGACAGACACTGGGAGCTTTACATCTAGGTCAAGTCTTTCCCTAAGCTATGCTAAATGTGAAATTCTCTATTTTGTTTTAACCTGTACTTGCTTTAACTTTATTAGTCTGCTTGTGCCTAGAAACTCATAAATCAGATTTGGGGTTTGCCTGTTACAAATTGGGTAATGGTCAAAGGTAACCTAAAAAATAATGAGTCTTTAAATGTCAATACCATCTTGCAAGTAAAATTGATGTATAAAGAAATCACAAGTGGAATTAATTCAACTGCAGAAAAAGAAAAACTTAGCAAAGTTGTTACTAATAAAATTATTCTAGTTGCTTAATGAATAGAGGTGCTCAAATTATTTTTAATTGAAAACTTATTAGAAACTGTAAATAAAAGTCAAGATTATTATATAGATGCCTTTATATAATAACACAGCAGAAGGATAGTAACTGAAATTGTTATAACTGGGTGGATGTAGCCTAGAGTTCAGCTATTGTAATAATCTTAAACTAAACTTACCTTTGATTATGATTATTTGTAACTAACTTCACCTAGTCCTTCAACTTCAGCTATCTTGGTGGTTATTATAAAATGAGTTTGCCTTTGTTTATGGTCACTTCAAGCCTAGCCTCACCCCTTGCCTTTGCTTATGGTTATTTCATGACAGCTTCTGCTTCCTATAGCTCAGGCAAAAGCAAACTTGAGACAACCCTGTCTCCTGTCCTTGCACTGGTATTAGTGTCCCTGCTTTCTCTCATGGCTCCAAATATAGACTAAATTGCTGCCTGGTGGAATTCTCGACCATCGGGGTTGAACGTCCACTCTTCCAGTCCAACAGTTGCCGTAGTACTGTTATCTCCGAGGACTGGGAAGTGAGGGAGGCCTCCTGCCTTGACTGTAGCGGGTTCCTAAAAGCAGCAATTCATGAGAGAAACCAGTGTCCCTGAGGCTTCAATAGCCTCAGTGAGTATACGCAGAATTAGTCTTGCTCATCCAAGGTCTGCTAAAGTCAAAGTGGAAAATAAGCAAAGTTCTGAAGCAAAGGAAAATTATATCAAAGCATTGGGGACATTTTGGTTATAAGCCAATAATTAAGAAACGAAATTGTGCAAAACTGCATGGTCACAGGGAAAATTAATTTTTAAAAAGCCTTCAAGGAAATCTTTTAAATGTTATCTTACAATTAAACTTATTTTGTAAAAGAATGAAAGTTTTAAGTAACTTTGGTAAGTTTTGTTTCTGTATCAAACTCTCTATTCATGTCTACCTATTTGCTCAGTGTATATCTTCATACATTGGAATGGTAATATCAAATTAACAAATAAAAATTCTTAAACGAGCTCTATTCAAAGTGTTAAAAATTAAATATGCAGTTACATATGTGATGAATATTCCTAGAGCCCAAATTAGGCTAATCAGGATGGAAAGATCATATAGAAATCTAAATATAGGAAATATTGAGAAAGGGAAAAAGATTTTCCTGAGCTCTTTGACCTGCTCAGCCCCCAGGGCCTTCTCTTTGCAAGAGTTCTGAGGAAGGGACTAGGTGTAACAGATTAAAACTCTTTTAGGTAGGGGGAATTAAGAATCATAGTTCGTCCTGTAATTCCCAAATTTAAAACTTTTAACAGCCTTAAAATAAGGGTAGTTAATAGTTCTATTATTACCAAATTTCAGTAAGTAAAGGAAAAGTCCTTGAAAATTATGAAAAGATCTTTTCTAAATTATAATTAAAACAAATTAAACAGCTGTAATTGTAATATACTCGAGAACCTAGCAGTCAATATGCTTTTAAGATTATTCAGTTTTAGAATTTTATTTAAAAAAAAAAAAGTTTTAGCCTCCTATAATAGAAAGAAAAAGAACATTCCTGCATAAACTATAATGGTTTCAATTTATTTAGCTTGGGTGTTATCTCTTTGATTTATAGAATACCAAGGAAATGAATTAACATTATATGTACAAAATCTTTAAAATGATGTAAGTTGTAAGTTCATGTTTAATGAAATTATGTTAAAGAAGAAACTGTAGATCTGCCCTCTCTTAAATGGATAAAGTAAATTTCATTGGTTGCGAACTCTAATTTAACAAGTTTATCTTAAGGTAAAGTAACCGGTCTATGTGGTTATGGTTAATTATAAGCAGTTTTCTTCTAAACTGAAGCATTTAAATGACTAATTCCAAGCAGCCATTATTAATTAGAAACCTAAACTGATATTAACAGCAAAAAGTAACTTCATAACAGGAAAATCTGTCACAGGCCACCTCAATCTGCATGTTAGGTAGAGGTAAGGAATGATAATCTTAATTCCATTGGGAATCTTCAGTTTTCATAAAACAACTGAGAAAGTAAGTTTTCCTATGCTGGTAAAATAATATACCTGTGTAATTAATGTCATTATGGTAAAAGTGTAGAAGTAAAAGCAAAGTACTAACAAGTTACATAAAATTGGAAGTGTTCAGAAAGTGTCTAAAAATCAAAAGAAACTTCAGCATAGTCAAACTCTTGTACATTCAAACCAAGTCTTCAATACACTGCAGATTGCCTCTCCATTGGAGTTATTGGCTAGGTTGGACACTGACCCCTAAAACAATAAATGTATCTACTACATCTCTGGTTGTACTCCTGAAGTGGAAAGAGAGTACACTGCAGTTTCAAACTCCTGCAGCAGCCAGTGATGGCTCAATATGGCCAGATGCACAATAGACACTTCCTCCAAACTGGTACTGTTTCACAGTGTTGAAGGGTGCTATGCATCAGGCCAGTGGAATACTGGAGCTTCCTAGCTTTTCTCTAGGGTCAATGGTGCTGCAACATGCTGGCTGTGTGAAGGAAATACCAAGTGGAGCAATGATTACCAGAGTGATGTAAGCAGAACTTAAACAGCATTATGGCCTGTTCCCATGGAGAGATAACATGTATGGTATTGCAAACCTGGAGCTTAGATCTATGAACTGCAGCTCAAAGAGAAACTTATGCATTGGGTACTTCATCAATTAGTACCAGGTACTGTACCTATATCTCTCCTATTCTAGATATATGCCTGATGATTATGGTGATATCAATCCTATTCTAGATCATATACAGAGGGATGTTGAACATGCTAAAAATCCTGGTAAACTTCATTTTCTAAATAGTTATAAACATGTCTGTAAGATAAAGGAATAGACACCTTGCTTAAGAGCAGTGGGGACAACAGCCCCTTTAATTAAAAAAAGGCCACCAAATTAACTTGGGGGTGACCTCTTACAGTCTTCACCCACACCAGGTGAAAGACATGTTTCACCCAGGTCTCCTTCTTAGCCCTTGTTCCAGAACCTGTCCCACTCATACCCTGGGGAGGACTGGCAAACCCAAATGCCATCCTTCCAGGGCTAAGCATTTCCCACCAAAAGGGAAACAGCAAACAAGGTGGCTAGGACCCACTTCAGCTTAACCCCTTCAAGATGCTCTATGGATAACCTTTCCTCATCCAGCACCTGAAAACCAGGTTCTGATCAAAACCTGCCAGGAGAGCAGACCTCACTCTCAATTAGAGCCAAAATGTAAGGGATCTTATTCTGTGGTTCCAATCACTCCCACAGCAATGAAAGTTAAAGGGATTGCCAGCTGGGTGTACTTATGCGGAGCAAAACCAGCTGCCCAAGAAAGTGCCAGCTCACCAAAAGCACCTGACGGGACATACGTGTACCAGTCATTGGACGGCCTGAAACACCTCTTCAAGAGACAAAGCTAAATTGTGTCTGTGTCAAAGCCAGCTATTCCCTCTAACTCTAGCCCAAATGCCTATTGCTAGGTGGAAGACAAGCCAGGCACCCCTTAAGAAACCTTGTCTTTTCTTTTCCTGTATTTGCTCCCTATACAATAACTAAAAGGGCAGTGCCTCTTCTCATCCCCCTTAGCTAGCTGTTTTAAGCATAACCACCACCATAGAAAACTGGGATTGGCAATTTATACCAAACCCCATTATCTATTCTAACAGCATAGAAGAAACTAGTTGTGCCTGAAAAGTCCTAAAACAGCAAACAAACTCTCTTGCTGCTCTGGTACTGCAAAATTGCAGAGCCTTAACATGGTAACAGCAGCATGGGGGTGGTGGTGGTGGGGGGGGAGACGTGCCTGGTTCTCAAGAAAAATGTTTCTATATAAATCACTCTGAAATAGTCCTAAACAGCATTTGAAACCTGCAAGATAAAGCCCACCAACTTCAGGAGGATTCAGCCTCTGGAAGCACCTTGCCTTTCTCACTCTTGTGATCCAATATGTAATAGCTGGCCCCCCTTTTGGGGCCCACTTACCACCATCTTCTTTATCCTTTTAGTGGGGCCATATGTCTTCAAAATTCTAACTAAGTTTATTTCTTCTAGAATCAACACCTTCCAAAACAAGATATTAGTCACCAGGGATTTCAGCCAGTCCCAACCACAGTGTTGGACCCGTCTTCCCTCAACCTCAATAGAACAGCCAGAGAGGTTTACGCCCTGGCAGGCAGGGACTACTACCCTAACCAGCTGGAAGTAACAACAGAAGAATGATCATCACCCCTCAGCAGCCCCTTAGGAATAAGGGCGTGAACTTTCTGAGGGGGGAGTTGAGGCAGGTTAGTAGAGGGTAATGGGGAAGATGACCCACAACATGGTTGACAGACAACATGGCTGGCAGACCACATGGCCAACTGACAATATGGCTGCAAGACCTCACTGGGACCTTGAGTTTAACCTTGAGGTCCTAGTTTCTCTTTCCCAGACCTCCCCTTGGCCACGGATATTCCAAAAAGACGTCACCATTGGCCCCCACTATAGGTAGGGTAACCAATAACCACTGGGACCTATTCCCTTATCATTAGCAAAAGGGTGGAATAATTAACAGTTTAAAAGGTAATCAGAGGAGGCAGAGCCCGCTTTCCCTGCCTAGAGGGTCCCACACAAAATCTTCGTGTGTATTTCCATCTTTCTCTCCCATTTCTCAGCAAACTGTTCTTTCCCCCATTTCCCAAATAAACTCTTTTTACTGGCCTAACTAAACTGGCATGTTCATAAGTTCTTTTATACATCATAGCCAAGAACCTAGAGGAATCCAATGCTTCTCTGTCTTCATTCCTTTCCCTCTTTTTGCAATGGTCAAGGAAAAGGAAAGTCCCTAGTCAGATACAAAAGGCTACAGCAGTAGCAAGGGAAACTGACCATTCTCCTCTGGATGACCAAAAACTCTCCAAAAAAGGGAAATATGGACATGGGAGGGGACCCAGCTCCCACTGTCCTTGCTCTCATTTACCCTTATAACTTCAATTCCAGAATCTCATCCCTTCTTGTCCCAGTCCTATGGCAGCCAGGTTCCTGACCAAGTCTGAGACAGTGGTGTTTGGAAACCATGATGTGTGCTGTTATATACTGTAATTGGGAAAGACAGAGGGAAAGGTTAATTTCAACCGTGAAGGCAGAGATGTGGCCCTGGGAAGTCTTCTTCCAGGCAGAATACGAACTGGTCCTTGAAGGATGACTAGGAACTTCAGTGAAAATATATTCAGAATATATTTTTCAGAATATTCATTGTTCGGAAAACAATGAATTGGATTTAACAACCTCCTGGATTTGACCGACACAGCACACTTAAGTGACACATCAAAGACGTGAAGAAGACAGAGGATACCTTATTGGTGAAAGTCCAAAGTAGTCAAAAGGCAAGGGAGGTGAGGCATGCAGACTGCCTGTTCAAAAAGCTCAGTCTGAGCAGTAATTAGGAAGGCACATGCCCATCAAGGTATGTCTAAATTGAGTGTGTGCAGGGCAAAGGAGAATGAGATGCACAAAGAATGGAAGAATGTTTGAAGAATGTATACTATGGAGGCTTCATGGGATGGTGTAAGGCAGAGATGGAGGCATAACTTTATGTTATCCATCATAAGTCACTTAACATAGGGCAGGCTCAGTTTTTTCAACTATAAAATGGAGTTCAGGGAGCAGAGGTGGCTCAAATGATTGGGTGCTTCCCTCCCACATGGGAGGTCCCAGGTTCAGTTCCAGTGCCTCCTAAAAAACAAGATGAATAGAGAGCAGACAGCAAGTGCAAACGAGGAGGAAGGGGTAGAAATAAATAAGTAAAATAAGTCTTTTTTGAAAAATGGAGTTCAAGGTCCTGTCTCATAGGGTTGTCAGGAAGATTAAGTGAACTGGTATACATGAACATATAGGGGCTCATGGTGAGTGCTACATGAATTCCATGCTACCCTCATCTTTTTGCTATTCCTTGCCTAAAACGCATGTTAAGTAGATCTCTGAGCCATCTGGTAATGTGCATGGTTAATAGATGATGCATATAGGGAACAGTGAGAAACACTGAATTATTTAATTTCTCAATAAAGGTCTCAAGTAATGTAGAACACTGAAATACTTCTAACAGAAGAGAACAGCTGTGAATTCAGTCCTGTACTGCTGAGTTCTAGGATATGAAAACTTGAGAATTACAGTTTCACAAAGCACAGACTGATGCTTCCTAACGATATGTCTTTAAATGGCATTCTTTCACCAAAATGTTTACTGCTTTCCAGGCCTCAAAGAGCTCTATTAAATTGGTGTACAAATCAAATATTTCCAACAAATGTAGTGAAGTATAGTCAAAATAGCTGTCCCATTTCATTGTATCATTAAAACTAGACATGGCAAAATGTGGGGCTGTGACATTCAGGGACTATAGTCAAAAATAGTGCTCACAGGAAGGGCCATCAAGCAATAAATGAAGTGACTGCCCCTTTCATATTACCGACTAAGGATAGCTTTTGAAGCCAGGTCAGGGTAATACAAACACTTTAGAAAAGTTTTCTTACAAACCATAGTTGCCCTTACCTAAAGTGCCTCTGAAGAAGTTAGGTTAACAATTTACGGGCGTCTCTTCTGCAGATCTCGGTATGAAAAGCAGTCTTAGAGGAACAAGGAAACAAACAGGAACCACTTTACTGTAGAATTATAGACTGTCAAATCTACATGCTTTCAATGGAAAATATCCCTGCAGCCCAAGTATTTAACATCTCCATGTATATAAAAAGGCAATTTTATGTTCTGTAGCTAAGAGAGGAAGTTTGAAGAACGGAAAGTCAAATATCTACACTAGTGTAATAGAAGCGGCCACTGGAGACCTGGAGAGGAGTTTACGCGGCCTGAAGGTCAGCGTGGACCTACGCAGCTCAAGTACGCGGCGGTGGGACAATTCCACCGCAGAGGGGAAAGAACTTCCGGCTGATCTGCAGCTTCCTTAACCATCTACCTAATCATAGTACCGGGGGAGCTGCTCTCTTAAATCAAATGACTGTAGAGTTTTTATTTGGGGCTTGTCTGTTTTCTGTCACACAGGCGCTTGCAATGTTATTCCCACCTCCACTTTCATACACTATTTTAAAACATTACCTTTGAACAGCAATCCTTTCCCCCACCCAGCCTCGCCCGTTCTACTGAAAATTCTAAGAGAAGGTGCTTTGGGTTTGTTTTTGGTTTCTACAAATCGATTTTGTAGAGTTTCTCTTAAACCACACTTGCAGCACACAGAAAGGGGTTGAGGTCGCTGAGGAACTCTGGAGCCTGCAGCCTCAAAATGGCAAGTTACTTCTTTCTTGAAAATTAACGGCAGCCCAAACACCGCAATTTTCTCACAACCGCCCTTCCCCCAAACTGCCTCGGTGCTTGTTTTGTTAGGTCTAGTTCTGCTGTGGCGGAAAGTGTCACAGAAAATTTTCTAAAGGAAAGCCCCCTCCTCGCGTACAGACCCTTTAACAAGAAAACAGTGATGAGCCAGGAGCCCGTCAACTTTGTCGGTTTCTCGGGCGCGCAACTCCCTTTAATTAGAGAAAAGGGGGTCCGAGAACAGCCTCCTCTGGGCTCATTGCTCCCGCCCCCGCCACCCCAACCGCCCTCTGAGATGGTGACCCGGCGCACCCGTGCTGGCGCAGTGAACCCCTTGCCGCCTAGGGGATCCTGAGACCTCCGGCGCTCTAGTGCACCTCCTAATCCCAGGGGCCCCACTGGGGGCAAGAGCGCAAGCAACGCTCCCTGAGGTGAAAGGTTGTATGGAGGGGCAGTCAAATAAATGTGCGCCTGGCCCCCTCCCTCAGCTTCAGAGAGAAGCAAAGCCCGAGAGTCTTGGCAGCACAGACCCCTGGTCGCCCTCACGCGCTCCAGGTCTCGGTTTGAAACCGGATACCACTCCTCCTAACTCCCCAACCCGCGACGCAACCCGCAGTGAAGCCGGTGCGCGAAGAGTTACCCGCCAAGGCCCAGGCACATAGAACGCAGAGGCGTCCGGAGTCCCGAGCCAGGCGCGGCAGCCTCCGGTGCACTGTGAGCCCGCCGCTCGCCGCTTGCCGCCCGCCTGCTCCAGCTGGGTGCCGCCTCTCCGGTAGCGCCTGCCGCATCAGGCTGCCGAAGCCCGCGGCCGGCAGAAAGAGGAGGAAGGTGGCGTGGGTCAGGGTTCCGTGCGGGCACCATTCATTCACGCTGGACCTGAGCTGGGGAGCTAGGGAGGGCGCAGCGCGGACCCGAGCGCGGGCGCCCCCTAACCCGCCGGCTCTCCACTGCGCCCTGGTCCGGCTCCGCGGTGACTGCGCGAGCGCCGCAGGAACCTGGTAAGGCTCCTCCCGCTGGGCGGCTGGCGCCAGACGCGCCGCGACCACCGCTGCACTTCACTTAGCTGAAGAAGGTGCAATGCGGAAGGAGGCAACTGGGTTCCCCATCCCCCCCGGCAGTAAGGCGGGAGCGCCGCCGAACCCCTACCTTTCCGGCGGGGCGGACACCAAGCACGCGCCCTTGCCGGGCGTCTGTGGTTGGAAAATCACCCCGGAGGGAGGGAGGCAGGGGGGAAGGCCGCGGGTGGCTTTAGGACAAGGTAGGAGGATCGATTCCCACTGCCAAAAAAGACACTCCCATCCCTCCCGGATTTGTTGGGAAAGCTGTAAGGTCAAAAGTGAGGGGCGGCCGGATTATTCCCTTTTCCCGCCGCAGCTGTCCCTCCCGCCGACTGGCGGGTGGCAGAAGCAAACAGAGGCTTGGCGCACGGGGGACTGCCTGTGACACGAGGCGGGGCAGGCGGTTTGGATCCTAGCAGAAGGGGACGGGTGTCCAGAATGGTCCAGTATTGTCCAGCTCTGCCTTTCAAGGTCAAATTTTGCTAGTGCTTTTTATCTTTTGAAAGAGATTTTAATTTAGGGAGGAGACTTAAAAGACGTGCATTTCTTTTTTCTTTTTAAAGTAGTACTAGTAGAACTCTCTGGGGACAAATATATTAATAGTGTTCTCATACTCGGATAGTTATGAATAATTTTTAAATTTCTGTGTCTAATCATTTATTGTCTAGCAACATTAAATTAATAGCTCCAGCCTTGAGCAGTGTAATCACATGGGATCAAAATGACCCCAGAGAGAAGAGCCAGAGACTTGGATCTAATAATTCAAAGCCAGCAATGTCACCCACGGTAATAAAGTCCATCATCTGTGATGGACCTTCTGGCTTTTTGTCTTATTTATAACAACAGTTTTAGAAAGTAGCTCTTTTTATTTTCCCATTTTATTAGTAAGAAGTATGAAAGGATTCAACTGAAACAGAGAAAGCTAAACAAAATTCATATCCCTTGCCTTTTCTACAAATTGCCTTTGACATACTCCACACAGATTTTGTAATTTTAAACCATTGTGCTCCTGGGACATCAGAGTAGTGGAAGATATTTGGGGAATTTGCTGATCTGGCCTAATTTTTTTTTTTTTTTTTTTTAAGGTTTCTATGCTCTTTTAGTTTCTCCTGAGTTTGTCACTGTCCATCTTTTGTTTGTGCTCAACAAAATTAAACACACACTGCACCTCATCCCCACTGGCTTTCCTAGCCTCTTTGAACCTGCAAAACCATGTGCTAAAGGGAAATGTCACCTGTGGTTCTTAGGTAACTGTTTGCACTAGTATTCTGTGGTGGCCAAGAAGGCAACTGTTTGACCTAACCCAGTTAAAATTCTGACTGTCTACTGACATGTTTTACATCCTTGGGCAAGTTACTTAACCTCAGTGTGCTTCCTTTTTATCATGTGTAAAATGAGATAATACAGCCTATCTTGAATTGTTGTTAGAAGGATTAAAATAGATGATGATGTAAAGAGTGTAGCACAGTGCTTGGCACAAAAACATTAACTCAGGAAGTAAAATGTAGACTTTAAAAATAACACTTAGTAACCATCAGTCATTGCCTACCATGCATCATTTCTGTTCCTCTCATCCACCCTGCAAACTGGAATAATCAAGAAACAGACAAACCCGGGAGGTTAAGTAATGTGACCAAAGTCATACCACCTATATTTGAGCTGTCACTCAAACCAAGTGTCTGGGACCAAGACCAGCTTTCCAGAATATCACTCCACTATGGGAGTATTGGGGCCTGAAGGGTGGGAAGGAGCCTTTGAGCGTGTAACAATTTTTGAAAATTCAGAATACATTATTGTATGTGTACACCACTGCAACTGTGTAAAAATGACAAATTCCTGTAGAATGTGACAAAGAATTATGCAGAGTGAGATGATAATAAGTTTTTAGCCCTCTCTGGGTCAGTGTTTTAGGTATTTGTTTTGGGGGAAATGTTTTCAGATTTTAAAGTTATTTAACTCAACCTTTTTGAAGAAGATTTACTCTAATAAGGTGGGAGGGGAAGGGCCACGAAGTAAGAGAGGGCTCTTGGGGCATGCAAAGCATTTTAAAGTCCCTGAAGTTATACTCTTTAGACAGTGTACATATACAGCTGACCATGTTTGCTAGAGGCCTGTTTTGTTTTTCAGTTACAGATGATTCAATCTCTTTGAATTAAAATGGTACTGTTTTGTTTCATGGGGATGTGACCTCTGTGTACCCAGGAACAGGTAGAAGCCAGGGTCCCCACATTAGCATGGAGTGCCAGCCAGCATCTGCAGACTCCACAGTCTAGACTAAGGACACTGTAAGCAGTTTTCCCCTCCCTCCCAATATAGGACCTGCCTTCCCATTTCTTATTCCCTGTCCCAAATACATCTTTCCTGGCACAATTGATGATGGGAATCACGACTCCTTTCAGGAGAGATCTACCCATATGGATGTGTTCTGAGTAGGACAATCATATTAGATCATTGTAATTGAACACCAGGACTGGAGATACCCATAAAAAGGCCATTTTCTTACATCTCCTTCTAATAATAAAAGTTTTCATTTGTAACATTTCTCAAGGTGGCTCAGTCATTTTTAAAATTTTATTTATTTTTGTTTGATATTAACATCTTATAACATTAACATACATTTGTTCAGTTTCAAAGAAAAACAGTCTTATATATGCAATGTTGCTTATACTCATATTTCGCATGAGATTTTACTATGCTATACATCCCATGTTACATTTTTTAGCTTTCCTTTTAGTAAGATACATGACCAATCTGTTTTGACCACTGTAGCTTTATAATATGTTTCAAGGTCAGGCAGTAAAAGTCTTCCCACATTGCTTCTCTTTTTTAGAATGCTTTTGGCTATTTTGGTGCACGTTCCCTTCCAAATAAACTTTGCCTTTTCTATTTCTGTAAAGTAGGCTGTTGGCATTTTAATTGGTATTGTATTGCACTTATAAATCAGTTTGGGTAGGACTGAAATCTTCATGTTAGTCTTTCATCAATGAACACGGAATGTCTTTCCATTTATTTAGGTCTTTGATTTCTTTTACATTGTTTTGTAGTTTTCTAGGTGCTGTACTTCTTTGGTTAAGTTGATTTTTAGGTATTTGAGTCTTTTTGTTGCTATTACAAATGAAATTTTTTCCCTGACTTCATCCTCAGATTGTTCAATACAAGTGTACAGAAACATTACTGATTTTTTTTGTGTGTTGATCTTGTATCCTCCAACTTTGCTGAACTTACTTATTAGTTCAAGTAGCTTTGTCATAGACATTTCAGAATTTTCCAACTATAGGGTCATGTCACCTGCAAATAGTGCGAGTTTTGCTTCTTCTTTTCCTATTTGGATGCCTTTTTTCCTTGTCTAATTGCTCTAGCCAGAACGTCTATCACAATATTGAATAACAGTGGTGATAGTGGGCATCCTTGTCTTGTTCCTGATCTTGGCAGGAAAGCTTCAGCTTTTCACCATTGAGTAGAGTGTTGGCTGTGGGTTTTTCATGTGTGCCCTTGATCATATAGGAATTTTCCTTCTATTCCTATCTTTTGAGGTGTTTTTATCAGAAAAGGATGCTGGATTTTGTTAAATGCCTTTTTTGCATCGATCAAGATGTTTATGTGGTTTTTTTCATTCAGTTTGTTAATGTTGTGTATTACATTAATTGATTTCCTTATGTTGAACCAGCCTTGCATACCAGAAATAAATCCCACTTGTTCATGGTGTATAATTCTTTTGATATGCTGTTGGGTTCTATTTGCAAGTATTTTGTTGATAATTTTTGCATCTGTGTTCTTTAGAGAGATCGGTCTGTAATTTTCCTTTCTTGCAAGATCTTTATTTGACTTTGGTATTAGGATGATGTTGGCTTCATAAAATGTGTTGGTTAATTTGCTCTCCTCTTCAATTTTTTGGAAGAGTTTAAACAAGGTTGGTGTGAATTCTTCTTGAAATACTTGGTAGAATGCACCTGTGATGCCATCTGGTCCTGGACTTCTCTTTGTTGGGATATTTTTGATGGGAGATTCAATCTCTTTAAATATTATTGGTTTGTTAAGTTCTTGTATTTCTTGTAGCATCAGTGTAGGTTTTTTGTGCATCTCTAGTAATTTGTCCATTTCATCTAGATTGTCTAGTTTGTTGGCATACAGTTTCTCATAATATCTTCTTATGATCCTTTTTATTTCTGTGGGATCAAATTCCCCCCCTTTCATTTCTGATTTTATTTATTTGCATCTTCTCTCTCTTTTTCTTTCTTAGTCTAGCTAAGGGCTTGTCAATTTTATTGATTTTCTTAAAGAATCAGCTTTTGGTTTTGTTGATTTTCTCTATTGTTTTTTGTTCTCAATTTCATTTATTTCTACTGTAATCTTTATTATTTCTTTCCTTCTGCTTCTTTGGGAATGGTTTGCTGTTCTTTTTCTAGTTTTCCAGTTGTTCAGTTAGATCTCTGATTTTAGCTGTTTCTTCTTTTTTAATGTAGGAGTTTAGGGATATAAATTTCTCTCTCAGCACTGCTTTCACTGTTTCCCATAAGTTTTGATATATTGTATTCTCATTTTCATTCTCTCTATATTTTTACTGATTTCACTTACAATTTCTTCTTTGACCCACTGATTATTTAGGAATGTCCACACATTTATGAAATTTTCCCTCTTCCCTCTATTATTGATTTCCCGTTTCATTCCATTATCATCTGAGAAGGTACTTTGTATAATTTCAGTCTTTTTATATTTATTGATACCTGCCTTGTGCCCTAACATGTGGTCTATCCTGGAGAAAGACCCATGAACACTTGAGAAGAATGTATAACCCACCGAGTTTTGATGCAGCATTCTGTACATGTCTGTTAGGTATAACTCATTTATCTCATTGTTCAAGTTCTCTGTTTCCTTATTGATCTTCTGTCTAGTTGTTCTATCTAATAATATGAGTGGTGTGTTGAAGTCTCCAGCTATTATTGTAGAGTTGTATATTTTTCCCTTCTGTTTTGCCAGAGTTTGCCTCTTGTATTTTGGGGCACCCTGATTTGGTGCATAGATATTTATGACTGGTATTTCGTCTTGGTGGATTGCCCCTTTTATTAATAAATAATGGCTTTCTGTTTCTCTATAACTTTTTTGCATTTAAAGTCTGTTTTGTCTGATATTAGTATAGCTACCCCTGCAGTTTTTTGGTTACTGTTTGCATGAAGGATCTTTTTCCAACCTTTTACTTTCAGCCAGTTTGTATCCCTGGATCTAAAGTGAATATCTTTTAAGCAGCATTTGGATGGCTCGTGTTTTTTGTTTTTTGTTGTTTTTTTCATCCATTCTGTCAGCCTGTAACTTTTGATAGGGGAGTTTAATTCATTCACATTCAATAATATTACTGTGCATGTATTATTTACTTGTGCTATTTTATTTTTTGGTTTTCAAATGTCATATTTTATTTTCATCTTTTTTACTCTTTTGGTTATCCTTTTGCTATTCTTGTCTTCTACACACTCCTCCAAGCCTCTCTCTCCTGTCTTTTCCTTTTGGGCTGCAAGGTACCCTTTAATATTTCCTGCAAAGCTGGATTCTTTTTCACAAACTCTCTTAGTTTCTGTTTATTTGCGAATATTTTAAATTCACCTTCATATTTGAAAGCTGGATTCTTTTTCACAAACTCTCTTAGTTTCTGTTTATTTGCGAATATTTTAAATTCACCTTCATATTTGAAAGACAGTTTTTCCAGATAAATAGCCCTCAGCTGGCAATTTTTCTTTCAGTATCCTAATTTTATCATACCACTGTCTTCTCACCTCCATTGTTTCTGATGAGAAATCTGCATCAATTCTTACTTGGCATCCTGTGTATGTGATGGTTTGCTTCTGCCTTTATCTTTGACATTTGACATTTTGAGTAGTATGTGTCTTGGAGTAGGTCTATTCAGATTTATTCTGATTGGGTATGCTTGCTTCTTGCACATGTAAGTTCATTTCTTTCATGATAGTTGGGAAATTTTCAGCCATTATTTCCTCAAATACTCTTTCTGCCCCTTTTTCCTTCTCTTCTCCTTCTGGAACTCTCATGACATTTATGTTGTTGCACGTCATGTTATCATTCAACTCCCAGAGCCTCTGCTCAATTTTTTTTCCATTCTTTTCTTTCTTCAATTTCAGCTCTTCTGTCTTTTGTATCAGTTATTTGTTCTTCTCTCATTTTGAGTCTGCTCTAATATGTTTTTTATCTCACCTATCATGTCTTTCATTCCCATTAGCTCCGTTATTTTCCTATTCAGGTTTTCAAAGTCTTCTTTGTGATTGCTCAGTATCTTCTTGATGTCCTTTATCTCTTTAGCCATATTGTCTTTCAACTCATTAATTTGAATTTGGAAATTTGTATGAATCTCATTGATTAGCTGTCTTAAATCCTGTGTCTCCTCTGAGGTTTTGATAGTTTCCTTTCCTTTGGCCATTTCTTTAATTTTCTTAGTATGGCTTGTAATTAAAAAAAACAAATTTTAAATTTTTATTTCCCCCTCCCCCCGAGATGGCTCCCTTGTTTGTCTGTTCATTGTCTGCTCATCTTCTTTAGGAGACACCAGGAACCAAACCCAAGACCTCCCATGTGGGAGGTGAGTGCCCAACCATTTGAGCCACTTCTGCTTTCTGCTGGTTGTGGCATCTCCTGGTTACATCATATGCTGGTTGTGGCATCTGCTCATTGAGGCATCTGCTCTTTGCAGCATTTGCAGCATATGCAAATGCTGCATCTGCTTGTTGCAGCATCTGTTCATTACAATAGTTGCAGTATCTGCTGGTTGCGGTGTCTGCTGGTTGCAGCGGTTACAGCAGTTGCAGCGTCTGCTCATTGCGCCATCTGCTCTTTGTAGTGTCTGCTTGTTTTCTTTAGGAGGCACCAGGAACTGAACCGGGGACCTCTCATGTTAGAGGCGGTAGCCCAATTGCTTGAGCCACATCTACTTGTAATTTTTTGCTGATGTTTAGGCATCTGATTATGATGATCAATTTCTGTCTTTCATAGGGATTTAGTGGCGGGAGCCTGTGTGTTACTGCTGTTCTTTGATTCTTGGTTCATCCTGTTCTGGGTCTTTAGGATTGTCCCTGTTAGTTGCTCACACCTGGGCCCTAGACTCAGTAATGGCTTGCAGACCCACTTCCAATGGCCTTGCGAGGGTGGCGGGGTGGGGAGGGGGGAGCGGTGGAGGCTGGAAAGGCTGGAAAAAGCCTCTCTTATTTATTTACTTTTAATTTCCTCATATGCATTTCCTTGGTCAGCCAGCAAATGGCAATCAGCAGCAGCCCTCTACCTTCAAAGCCTGGTTGGAGTGTGTTCCCTGCAATATAGACTAGATCAATGTGA
>PVKH010006978.1:0-20589 GCA_004027955.1 Chaetophractus vellerosus | reverse complement strand
AGCAAGACAGCTGCCGATGTCACCAGTGTTCAGGTTTCCAGGTTCCTTTGTTCCCCAGGGCTGCGTTTCTCTCCGGGCTTAGCTTCTGTTTCCTCCACAAGGCCAGCTGTATACTATGGGGTGAACGGCTCACTCCAACATCAGAACTGCTTCTCAAATCTGCTTCTCTCATCTCTGCTGCCTTTTGTCTAGCCTTTTATACTTGAGACCATGTCCACCGAGGGGTGGGGCTCAATGTCCCACTGATGTGGCAGTTAACGCCCTAATCATAACTTAATCATGCCCAGAGGAACAGATCAGTTTACAAGCATAATCCAATTTATATTTTTGGAATTCATAATTAAATAAAACTTTCAAACCATTACACCTATTAATGTGGGTGGGCCTCACCCAATCAATTCCAAGGCCTTAAGAGCAAAACCTGAGGTTTCCTGGGTAAGAAAATCTGCCTCAACTCTGTAGCATCAACTCTGGCCTTGCTTTCAACCATGCCAACCTGCCATAAAATTTTAAACTTGCCAGTCTGCATAGTGAGCCAATTCCTTGAAATAAATCAATTTAGGTATATATCTATCACTATCTCTATCTCCATATCTATATTCATATCCATATCACTGTATCTACATCTATATATCTGTATCATCTGTGAATCCTGACTAACAGAGACAGTCAATAAAATTCCTTGAAATATGAAATATATTATCCACCTAAATATTTTCCTAAAGCATTGCGGGTGGATAGAGAGTAAAGGAATGTTCAAATCTCTACTCTTTGGACACAGAACACAGGCAAATACTCCCTCCTGCCCAAATATCTACCATAGCCATTGGCTAGAGCCTTCTACCTGTTCCCACTGGGACATTGTTTTTGTTTCTAGAAGGGATTAGTGCCCAGTCTCTTTTCAATGTTACATTTCTCTCAAGAATATATGAACACATAAGAAGAGTTTCAAAACAGCTCTCCATAAATTAGCTCCCCTCTCTCTGCTCAGTAATATAAACAACACACTGCTAGGCCCTGAAGTCATACAAATTAATTGCAATATGGAAAAGGAGAAACAGGAAACTACTTTTACAACATTAATCATGCTATGGAATTTGTTATAAGACCATTAATAAAAATCTATAGTTGGATGCATCTAAAAGTCCAAGGATACACCTTTGGTAAATACATATATATTTTTTATTTTAATGAGAAAATATTTACTCATATTTTATTCACCAATTAAATCTTGCTATAGAGTAGGGATAATTTAGTTATGTGGAAACTGAGGAAAAAGTTTAAAAATACAGTTTGCTGATTTATGAGGTCCATGTTATTTCTTAAATAAGGAATTGGTATGTGCTCTTTCACTCTAATTGTAATCAAATGTCCTTTCAATACCCCTCAACTAAACTGCATGCATAATTAAAAGTTACTTTTGGAAAGGCTCCATTGAAAGTAATATAAGGAAAACATAGATTCCCAATGTTTACACATTTGAATAAAATTTTTAATATTTTAGTGATATTTTCTTAGAAACAAGTCATATTTTCAAAGTGAAATGTAATATTGGTAGTGTGTATAATAGGCACATTAATTTATTTGACTCAAGTCATTAGTGTTTAGTTGCCTGCTATTTGATTCTAAAAACAAATAGAGGTGTTAATTTTGTAGAAGTCTAAGATGTTTGAATATTTAATTCAAAGTATCATATTACAAGATAGGTAATTACCTAAAATTACCTAGTAACTCATTATATGTTATCTATTCTGATCTCTAAAACAAGTAATAAGTATTGACAATGGTGCTAGAAAGTTTGTCATATGAAATCACAAATAAGAATCTGACAAGTAGGTTATCATTTTACACAAAGTGCTCTAACATTCAAGTAAGTAGGTTTGTGTGAGTCATGATGGGATTCTTCAGAGAAAGCTTGCCTCATCTATAAGTATTGAAAAAATGTAATCTATTCATGTATATTTTTAAAGTATGGTATTTTGTATTACATATTTAACAAAAATATTTATTCTTTGGTAAATTTACAAATAAGCAGACCTCTCTTTCTTGTTTCTAAATTTACTGAATAACTGTTTGCTAGATGCAGCATAGGAGTCATCATTTAGAGTCAAGTTTTATCTGGCTTATCTTCAACACTGTATTTTCTAGACACATATAACAAGCCAATAGTTTACACCAACTTGATGGGTTAGCAAATGGAATTACTCTATAAATATGGGCAAAGTAGTATTTTAGAATGTTAAAAATTGCATCTTATAATCTCAGAATTTTAGCTAAAAGTCAAAAGTTGAGGACAATGAGAGATCATTGTACCCAGTTTGTAATGACCATTAGAGCACTTCTATGGATACCTTTATAACCCTGAAATAAGTCTATGCAACAGAATAATATACAATTTGAAGGTATGTTCATTGAAGAAGGAATTTGTAAAAATAACAAGTGCTATGAAATTCCCGTCCTTCTCAAATGTATAAGTCTATTCCTCACAAAATTAAAAGAGAGGTGGGGAGAAATATACTAACAAAACTGGGGTTTAGCATAGAGAGGAGAATGACATATCGATCACTAGATGGATAATTGCCAACCCGCAAACACTCAGAAAAGGCCCCATACTGATATTGAAATTGGAAGCTGGATAATGATTTTCTTAGTTTCTTCAGTTTTCTTTTTTGTTTTACTCCAGGTGACCCGTTCCAACAATCTTCAATCAGAGCATAACTGAAGATTTCACTTTTTTTCTTCATTAGAGAAATTGTGGGTTTATATAACAATCACATAAAAATACAGGATTCTATTATACCACTACCAAAACCTTGCATTGGTGTTGACCATTTGTCAAAACTAATGACAGCATATTAATATAATTGAACTATCAGTTAAAGTCCATGGTGCAACTTAGGGTTCACTATCTGTGTAGTGTATTTCCATGGATTTTTAAAATCTGTTTCCATATATACAATCTAATATTTCCCCTTTTAATCATATTCAGACATAGTTCAATGCAGCTAATTGCATTCACAATATTGTTCTCCCTTCACCATCATCCATTACCAAAACATTTCCACTATTCAAATTAGGAGCCCCATATATTTTAAGTCTTAACTTCCCATTCCCTATCACCACCCTATCTCCTTGTAACCTATATTTTAGATTCTGACTCTGAGTTTGCATATGCTAATTGTAAATCCATGAGATCATACAATATTTGTCCTTTTGTGTCTTGTTTATTTCACTCAGCATAATGTCTTCAAGGTTCATCCGTGCTGTCTCATGCATCAGGACTTCATTCCTTTTTACAGCTGAATAATTATATATATATATATATATATATATATATATATATAACTGATGGATATATATGTGTGCATATATATATATATACATATATCCATTCATCAGTTGATGGACACTTGGGTTGCCTCCATCTTTTGGCAATTGTGACTAATGCCATTATGAACAACACTGTGCAGATATTTGTTGTAGTCTCTCCTTTTTTGATATATACCTCTCTCTTTTTTTGCTATATACCTACTAGTGACATTGCTGGATCAAAAAGTAGTTCTGCAGTTGGCTTTCTGAGGAACCACCAGACTGTCTTCCATTTCACATTGCCATGAGCAATGAATTAGTGCTCTTGTTTCTCCACACCCTCTGCAAGATGATATTTTCTATCTCATTTTATTTTTTAATAGCAGCTATTCTAGTGGGTGTGACATGGTATCTCATTGGAATTCTGAATACCATTTCCCTGATGGCTACCAATATTGAGCATCTTTTCATATACTTTCTGGCCATTCCTATATCTTTGATGAAATGTCTGTTCATATCTTCTGATCAATTTTTAATTGTACCATTTGACTTTTTGTTGTTAAGGTTAAGTATTTCTTTATATATTCTACATAGTAAACCATAATCAGATATTTAGTTTCCCATTGTACAGTTTGTCATTTTACTTTCATTATAAAGTCCTTTGAGTAATAAGTTTTTAATTTGATGAGGTCCCATTTATCTATATTTTTTGCTTTTGTTGCTTGTGGTTTGGGTGAAAAGTCTAAAAAACATGGCCTAACTGAAGATCCTTCCCTATATTTTTTCCAGGAGCTTGATAGTTCTAGCTCTTATATTAAGGTCTTTAATTTATTTCTTTTTATTCCCCCTGCCCCCGAGATGGCTCCCTTATCTGTTTGCTTGTTGTTTTTTCCCCAATGTTTGCGCTTGTTGTCTGCCTGTTGTTTTTTGCTCATTGTCTGCTCATTGTCTGTTTATTTTTTCTTTAGGAGGTACCAGGAACCAAACCTGGGACCTCCCATGTGGGAGGTGGGTGCTCAACTGCTGGAGCCACATCTGCTCCCTGCTCATTTGTTTTTGTGCATTGTCTGCTCACCATTTTTGGTCAATGTTTATTCATTGTCTGAACATCATTTGTTTGTCTTTTTTAGGAGGCACCAGGAACTGAACCCAGGACCTCCCGTGTGGGAGGCAGGTGCTCAATTGCTTGAGCCACATCTGCTCCCCTCTTTGACCTATTTTGAGTAGATGTTTGTAGATGGTGAGATGTAGGGGTCCTCCTTCTTTTTTTTCAAATGGAGTTCCAATTTTTCCCACCAACATTTGTTGAAATGACTATTCATTCCCAATTGAGTGGTCTTTGCCACCCTGACAAATTTAGTTGAACATAAACATGAGGGTTGATTTCAGAGCCCTCAATTCTACTCTGTTGGTGTATATGTCTGTCCTTGTGCCAGTACAATGCTTTTTTGATTACTGTGGCATTGTAATAAATTTTAAGATGGGGACATGTGAGTCCTCCAACTTAATTCTTCTTTTTCAAGATGGCTTTACCTATTCTGGGCCACTTACCTTTCTATATAAATTTGATGATTGGCTTCTCCCTTTCTGCAAAGAAGGTTGTTGGAATTTTAAATGGTTTTGCATTGAATCTATAAATTGCTTTGATAGGATTGGCCTTTTAACCATATTTAGTCTTCCAATCCATGAAGACAGACTGTCCTTCTATTTATTTAAGTCATCTTTAATTTCATTTAGCCATGTTTTGTAGTTTTCTGTGTAGAAGTCTTTACATCCTTAGTTAGGTTTTTTCCTGTATATTTGATTGTTTTAGTTGCTATTGTAATGGATTTTTTTCTTAATTTCATCTTCCAATTGTTCATTGCTTGTAGATAGAAACACTACTGGCTTTTGCTCATTGATCTTGTAACCTACTACTTTACTGAATTCATTTATTAACTCTAGAAGCTTTATTGTGGATTTTTAAGGGATTTCTGCATAAAGAACAATATCATCTACAAATAGGGAAAATTTGTTTCTTTCTTTCCAATTTGGTAGACTTTTAATTCCTTTTCTTGCCTTATCATTCTGGCAAGAATTTCCAGTACAATGCTGAATAATATTTGTGACAGTGAGCATCCTTTCTTTTTTCCAGACCTTAGAGGGAAAACTTTCCTTCTTTCACCATTAAGAAGAATGTTACCTTTGTCTTCTTAATATATGTCCTTTATCATGTTGAGGAAGTTTCCTTCTATTCCCAGTGTTCTAAGTGTTTTTATCAAGAAAGGGTAATGTAGTTTGTCACCTTAACAAGCTTCGATGCCACCTCTCACAGCAACAAGCTAGACTCCACCCCCTCTGTAACAAGCAGATGCCACAAGCCAGCAGACACCTCAACCCGTGGAGAGCGAATGTGGCTCAGGCTGTTTGACACTCATGAGAGGGGAATGTCTAAGCTTGTTAAGGTGGGAGGCAGCTTCTGCTCATCATTTTTTAGGAGGCACCAGAACTTGAACCTGGGACCTCCCATATAGTAGGTGGGCACCGAAGGAGTTGAGTCACATCTGCTTCCCTCTTCTTTTTAATATAAGCCTTTAGAGCAAAAATTTCCCTCTCAGCACTACTTTCACTGCATCCTATAATTTATGGTATGTTCTATTTTCATTTGCCTCAAGATATTTCATAAATCTGCTTCTGATTTTCTTTTTAAACACTTGGTTTTTTAAGAGTATGTTGTTTAATTTCCACATATTTGTGCATTTTCCATTTCTCCCTCTATTATTGATTTCTAATTTCATTCCATTGTGGATAGAAAATCTACACTGCATGATTTCAACATATTTTTTAATTATTCAGATTTGTTTTATGACCCAGCATGATCTATCAAGAAGAATGATCCATATGCACTTGAGAAGAACGTATCACCTGTTGCTGTTGGGTGCAATGCCCTTGTATGTCTGTTAGGTATAGTTGGTTTACTTTATCATTCAATTCTTCTATTTCATTATTTGTTCTTCTTACTACATGTTCTATCCATTATTGAGAGTGGTCTTTTAAAGTCTCCAGCTATTAATGTTGACCCATCAATTCCTCCCTTGAAATATGCCAGCATTTGCTTTATATATTGTGGACATCTGCCGTAAGGTGCATATATGTTTATAATTGCTACATCTTCCTGTTGAATTGTTCCCTTCATCAGAATATAATGGATATATTTGTCCCTCTTAACTGTTTTTAACTTAAGTTCTTTTTTATCTGGTATTAGCATACTCAACTCTATTAGTTAGTGTTCTTTAGGGAAGCAAAATTTACAGGGGATCTTTTTTTTATTAATTTATTTTTAAATGTACTTTTTTTGAGGTACTGGGTGTTGGGGATTGAACCTGGGACCCTGTATGTGGGAAGACAGTGGCCAACAAACAAGCCACATCAGCTTCCCTGGGTTGTTTTGTTTTGTTTTTTTTCATTTGTTTTGCTTGTTGTTTGTTTTTGTTTTTTCAGGAGGCACCGAGAACTGAACCTAGGAGCTCTCACGTGGGAGGTGGGAGCACAACCACTTGAACCACATCCACTCCCATAAAAATTATCTCATCTGACTGCTGAAATCATCACTTCTCCTTTTAACACCCTCTGCTAATTGGATAAGACATCTCTCATGGCTGAAGGCAATTGCCTTAGTTGGTTGTAGATATAATTAGCCATAGACACAATCAACATACTGATGGTTTAAATCCATGAAATGTCCTCACAGTAACAATTAGCCCACTGCTTGCTAGACCAAACAACTGGCAATTACCTGGTCAAGTTGACACATTAGCCTAACCATGAATGTACCCCCCTTGTCAATTTAGCAACCATACACATCATCTTAAACCATACTTACTCTCTAAATAAAAACAATAGCAGACATATTTTTCACCCAACAATACTCTCAACTGTCCTGCATATAACTGGAAATGCACTAAATCTCTCAAGAAGAAGGTACAAGTCCTTGAGTAATTTTCACTTTCAAACTTGATGTCCTATAAACTTAAATATTATGACATAGAACCAATATAACTTATGTCACATGATAAGAGGAGAAGATAGGGAAGAAAACAAAGATATTTTCTTTAGGTAAATGTACAAACATACTCGTTACAACACAAGGAAGGAATGTTCATAACCATTTCAGTCATTTCTGTTACTGGTCACATGGTCAAAGTTCATATTTGTCACTATTTCTTCCACTACCCATTCCATGTTCCATTTATCCTCAGCAAGCACATCAGCTGGTTCCTTGCCTGGTGGGGTGACCCAAACCTTCATTCCTTTGCCTGGATTGGGTTGTTGCAGTTTTCCATTGACTCTAATCACAGGGCAAGGTAGTAGTAAGAGATGCTCTAAGGTGTCGCCTGTATTCTTTGCCCCCATTTTGTAATTGCAATCCTATTTCTCTTTGATAGTCAGGACCAATCACCCCAACCAGTAAAATAAATCCCTTCTTCTGAGGTATCAGGAACCCAAAATGACCAGGTGGAAGTCTAAATTTCTGGTACAGTGCAATCATTGTTGTGTGTCTTGTTGTAAGCACTCCTCCTTTTGGAACTAAGACCTGTAGGCCAGCAGAACTTAAGTTACAGGAACATGGGGCACTTTTTTTCTTTTCTAGTGGATCACTACGGGTAATAGTAAGTGGTGCCACTCCCGTTTCTAGCCCTTGATTTCTCGACCTGTGAATTCTGGCTATAGGAGAAACAGCTGGAACAGCAGCTGTAGTTGGATTCTCTACTTAGATAAGTTTACAATAATAAACTGTCATCTTCAAAGATCCATCTGTTTTCTGCACAGGCAAGATAGGAAAGTTGAATGGGGATGTAGTGGGAATCACCACCCCTGCTTCCTTCAAGGCCTCAATGGTGGCACTGATCTCTGCAATCCTTCTAGAAATTTGGTATTGCTTTTCATTTTCTATTTTGTCAGTAGGGGCAGTTCTAATGGCTTCCAGTTGGCTTTTTCTACCATACCAGCCCTCACTCTACAAGTTAAGGAACCAATGTGGGGATTCTGCCAGTTGCTGAGTATGTCTATTCCAATTAGGCATTCTGGAACTAAAGAGATAGTCACAGAATGGTAGATTGCCCATCTAGTTTACTTTGAGGAACTGCATGATCTATTAGTCAATGCCATAGGTCTCTGCAACTCAGACTATTTTGATTGCTGCTTTGAGTCTGCTGTTCATTGTGGTAGCCATATGCACCTTGTTTTCGACAATTAAGTGCTGCCACTTGACTTCGGCCAACCTAAGATCTGATCATCCCCTTTGTGTTTTAGGAACCTTGTTTGGTGAAAGCAGTTCCCCAGGTAAAATCTGAACTACAGAGAAGATCAACAGACCAGCTCTTCAGGGAAGATGTGATTAGTCTCACAAATTTATTCCTCACAGTTTTGGTAAAAAGTGTGTCCTCTGGACATTTCTGTTGGTGAGCAGTCCTTACATGATGCATCCATTCTAACACTCCAATCTCTCTAGGCCTTTGGTTCCCCTCATTTACAGTATCCCAGGGCTGTTCTGACATTTAAACCTCAGGTAATGTTGGCCATCCTTTTGTCCATGTTTTAGCCAACTACCCAAAAGAAAATTGGAGCCCTTTTTTAACCCTTTAAGCTGAAACATTGAAACCAGAGTGTCTGCTTAGGGGCCCATATTAGTAAATTCACCCTGATCCAACTTTATATTTCTTTCACCATTATCCCATACCCTTAATATCTATTCTCAAACACATTCCCTTGATTTCTGTCTATACAAATTGGAAAACCCATGTAGTTCTTTTAGAGTATAGCATATTTCCTCATAGGTAACACTTTGTACCTCACTCTTTGGGGTCTGCTGGGAATTTAGTCTAGTTAAAAGTCTGGAAGGAAAGAGGGGAGGTGGGGGTGGTTAACAAGAAAGATGAGAAGTTTCTTGCGAGGCAATTACCTCAGGGAATTCCTTTGCAGTTTCATCTGGTTATCTCTTCAGGTGGACATTGGATGGCAGACTCCTTAGGTCAGTCTGGAAGTCAAGAAGCAGTTTCTTCAAGGCAGGGTGAAGGTCAGGTGGCTGTTTCCTCAGGACAGACAAATTACAGGTTTATGTGGCAAAGACTCAGCAGAATTTAGGTTTTCTATATCTCCACTGCTATAATTATCAACCCATATGTCTCCATTCCAATTTTCAGGATCCCATTCCTTTTAAATCAATTCCCTAATTTTAATAATAGACACCCTGCAAGGTTGAGAATTTAGTTTCCATTGTAACTTTGTTACTCAAACAATGAGACTTTGGGACTGGTTTTCAGAGATCTCAAGACTGCAGCTGCACAAAATAAGTTTTTTTTTCAGGGCACACATAGAAACTTTCACAACCTTTGTGTGGTGCTTAAACTGATAATTTGAAAACTTCAGCTCATCCTTTCCTTATGTAACAGTATGCAGCATATTTAGGAAAAAACAGCCAATATCATTATACATTTTAACTACACAAAATTGTGATAAGGAATCAAAAACATTCTCACCCAGAGCCAAACTTCTTTTAAACGTGGATGTAGCCATATCCAATGGTGATATTTTGCATACCTCTATTGCCAATCTGTGCATGGACTATTGGTAACATTTTGATTATTGAATATAGAATCATTAGTGCCTTTGAATGTAATCAGAGTATAGAGCTAATTGCAAAAACCCCAAAGCCAATTCAGAAATCCCATTTGTAAGATTCTTTTTAACAAGAACCACTCCCCATACCAAGCTAAATTAGTCAGGGTTCTCTAAGGAAAGAGAACCAAAAGGAGATCTCTGTAAATCTGATGAGATTTTATAAAATTGTCACATGCAACTGTTGGGGAACACAAGTCCAAATTCTGTAGGGCAGGCAGCAACCAGGAACCCCAATAAAAATTCATGATGAAATCTCTAAGAGGAATTGGCTCAGCCATAAATGCAATCAATTTATTAATGATTTAAAACCACAATATGTCCTCACAGTAATAATTAGACCAATGTTTTCTTGACCAAACACCCTGGCACCATTACCTGGCCAAATTGACACATAAGCCTAACCGTCACCATCTCTGCTTTCTTTTGGTTACTAGTTGTATGGTATATCTATTTTTTCATCCTTTCACCCTCAAATGACTTGCATGTTTGAATTCTAGGTGATTCTCTTGCAGACAGCATATACCAGGTGTATTAGTCAGTCAAAGAAGTGCCCTTGCAAAATATACCAATAATTGGTTGCTCTTTATAAAGCGTATTTATTTGGAGTAGAAGCTTACAGTTACCAGGCCACAAAGCATAAGTTTCTTGCCTCACCAAAGTCCACGTGTTGGAGCAAGACAGCTGCCGACCTCTGCTAGGGCTCAGGCCTTTGGGTTCCTCGCCTGCCAGAGCTGCGTTTCTCTCCGGGCTTAGCGCTTCCTCCACAAGGTCAGCTGTAGACTATCAGGTGAACGGACCTCTCCAACATCAGAACTGCTTCTCAAAAATCTGCTTCTCAAATCTGCTGCCTTGCCTTTATACTTGAGACCACACCCACCGAGGGGTGGGGCTCAATGCCCTCCTGACGCGGCCCAGTCAACACCCCAATCATAAACCAATCATGCCCAGATGAGCAGATCAGTTTACAAGCATGATTCAATTTATATTTTTGGAATTCATAATTAGATAAAACTGTCAAACCATTACACCAGGTGATGTTATTTATACATTCTTCCCATTTGTCTTTTGATTGAAATTTTGAGAATTTAATCCATTTACATTATAGTCATTATTGATAATACAAGATTTTCTTCTGCCATTTTGCTATTTATATTTTGTGTTTTCATTTGCTAAAGGCTGCCAAGGCAATTTACCAGAAATTGGTTGACTTTTACAATGAGGATTTATTAGTTACAAGCTTACAATTTTGAGGCTGATAAACATGTCCACATCAAAGCCTCATCAGATGATACTTTATCCCCAAATTCTGGCTGGTGGTGATCCTGGGGTCCTGTCACATGGCAAAGCACAGTGGTGGTGTCTGGCGGTCTCTGCCTTCTCTTCTGGGCTCCATTGATTTCAGCTTCTGGCTCCTCTGTCTCTGGCTTTCTCTCTTCACTTTTGTGGGTTCCTCTCTCCACACCTTTGTTTTCCACTGATTGCTGATTCCAACCTCTAATTTTGGGGACATATTTCTGTCAACTTGTGTGGGTTTTCAAGTTCTGGCTTCAAGGACATTCTCTCTCAGATCTTGGGGGGGACAAGTTTCTCTCTGTTTCTTAACCTCTTTTTCTCTGTATTTTCATCCCATTTATAAAAGACTCCAGTAAGAGGATTAAGACCCACCATGGGTCTTGCCCTACTGAAGTCATCTAATAAAAAGAAAGGTCCTACATAAGATAGGTTTATACCCACAGGAATGGATTACCTTAAGAAAGTAATTTCCTGGGATTCAGGAAAAAGTAAAGTCTTATACTTCTTCCCCCTCACTTCTGTTAATATCTATTTTTACACTAATTTGCTTTTTTGAGTTCAACCATAATTAGTGCCTTTTCATTTCTATTGGGATATATTTTCTATCTATTTCCATTATGGTTATCATTCGATTAAAATTTAACATCCTAAAATATGTACCAATCATATTTGGTTTGATGCCAACTTAACTTCAGTAGCATGAATATATAATTTTTCTTTACCTCTCTGTCCATCACCATTTTTTTGTACTTGGAACCACTTATATCTTTCTACCTTGTATGTCCAAAAACCTATATTTATCATTACTTTTAATGCAATTGGATTTTAGGACCTGGAGAAACAAAGACAATGGATATTCACATGTAAAAGAATGACGTTGAACACCTTACTTTCATTGTATACAAAGTAGATACAGATCAGAGACCTAAATATAAGGACTAAATTTATAAAACCCTTAGAAAAAATATGGGCATAAAACTTCAGGTTTTCATCACAATAAAAGACCTTTGTTCATTAAAGGATGAAACAAGAAACGTAAAAACCCACAGAATGGATGAAAATACTTATAAATGGTAAAGCAGGTAAGGATCTTGTATCTAAATATATAACAAACACTTACAACTGGATAATAAAAAGAAAAAAAATTCAATTAAATTTAGGAAAAGGATCCAAATAGATGTTTCTCCAAAGAACATATACTAATGGTCAATAAGCATATGAAAACACGCTTAACCTGTATAATCCTCATGAAAAATTCAAATCAAAACTCAATGCAATATAACTTCAAACCTAGTGGGATAGTTATAAGCAAATAACAGAAAATAACATGTGTTCATTACATAGTGGAGAAAGTGGAAGTCTCATACGCTCTGGTAGAAATGCAAAATTGCACAGCCACTTTTGACAACAATCTGGATTTTCCTCAAAAGTTTAAACATAGAGTTACTTTATGACCCACCAGTTACACTCCTGGGCTTATAACAAACAGAAATGGAAGCATATGAACATACAGTAACTTGTACATAAATGGGCATATCAGCATTATTCATAACAGTCAAAAGTGGAAACAACTCAGGTAACAATCAATGTAAGAATGGATAAATAAAATATGGTAATCTATATTGTAGAATGTTATTTGTCAATAAAAAGGAATGAAATACTGCTACATGCTATGATATGGGTGATCATTGAAAAAATTTTACTAAGTGAAATAAGCCAGTCACAAAAGACCACAATTATATTAAATATATAGACTAGTCAAATCTATAGAAACAAAGATCAGTGATGGCTTAGGACTGGAGAGATTGAGGTAATTGGCAAGTAACTGCTAATAAGCATGGGATTTCTTTTTGGAATCATAAAAATGTTCTAAAATTGATTGTAGTGATGTTTGCTTGACTTTGTGAATATAATAAAAGCCCCTGAACTATATATTTTAAAGGGTTGAATTTTATGGTATAAATTAATAATATCTCTACAACTGTATGGAGTGAATTATGCACAATAAACTGTTAAATATTTTAAAATTCAGAATAAGCAAGTTTCATTGAAGACATAAGCATCTGCCTCACATTTTCTTTCTCTTGCTTTTAGGTGATCTATATTCACATATGCATGACATGCTAATCTTATACTTTCTTAATCTTATCAAGTACAATGATGTTAATTTTCCTGTTATGCAGAAACATATTGGTCTAGTCACAACAATTACTTCATCATTTCTATGGTCTTGACCTAAAAATTTGTCTTTTCAAGACCCCAGTTTTTGAAATATATTCCAACATGTGTTACTTTTTGCTTTTTTTTTTTATCAGATGCTCTTTAAACTTAATTGTCATAGAGAAGCAGAGGCCTGATGTCTGAATAGAGAATATGATAGAGGAGCTCTCATAAAGAAGAAGAAGCGGGGGTGGGGGGAAGAAGGGGAAATAGTAACCCTTTTATTTTTGAGAAGATAGAAGAGAGAATGAGAAAATTTCTAAGACATTAGAAATTTTGGTATTGGATTTCTCCTTAAGTCAAAACATGCAGCCTATAGAATATTTGCCATTCCTTGTTCCTTAGTTTACTAAGATGTTTCGGCTGAAAAATAAAAGGGTTGCTATTTTCTTATCAGTGGGCACATATCCTGGTCACCCAGAGACTACATCATAGTACTGTCTTAAACCTGATAAAAGTGGAACATCAATGAACGCCAGAGAATCCAGTGTCCCTCCTCCCATAGTTAAGTAGTTATTCAAGTCGGTATCTGGACACCTTCTTGGGGAGGTGAATAAGAAGAGCTATGTTTGAATAAATGGTTATCTGTAAGAAATGGAATGAAATAGAGATGGTTTTGAACCAGACAAGACTGTTATCCCAAATATATGCTTAGATTTCACCTTCCTTCAAGGAAATGAGATTTATGAGCAAGGGAAAAATCAGTTACAGACAATTAAGAACACTTTTGAACATCTGAGTTTCTAAATTCAAATAACTTTATGCTTAATATTCTCTATCCAACATAACTAACAGTCTATTTGCCATTATAGATATTTTTGATTTTGGCAGTCTAATCAATTTTTCCAATTATTCACTCCATATCTGTTTTCATTTGGTCTTGTGATCAAGTCACACTGTACCCTCATTAACACTCAGTGCCTAAAATTTCTTCCTTCCTCCCTTTCTCCTTTTCTTTTCCTTGCTCCCTACCTCCCTCCCTTCCTTTCATCCTCTCTCCCTTTCTCTCTCCTTCCCTACCTCTGTGTCTTTCTTTCTGATATTTGTGTCTGTGTTTTATTTTCACTTTTTATCTATGCTCTTTCATGCTTTTACCATCCAAAAGTCCAACAGTCTTGGGATAGTAGTAACTGGTATTGGTAACCCAGAGTAATCTCTTCTTCCAGATAATTTCTGACTTGTCATTGGTCCACATGCCTTGCCATTTGGTGATATCATTCTCTTTATTTTAATTGTCTCCTGAAATAGCTTATATTAAATATGTCTGTGCATCAACTACCTGAATGTTTTCAAATGAGTGTTGAGTTACCCAGAGGAGCAGTCTAAGGGACCTGTTTAAACTCACAGCCTGGTAAGTGGCAAAGCCAAGAATTCCATCTGACCATTGTTCTCTCCACTAGGCAACTCTCCTTTCTTCCATTAAGAACAGAAGTGCATACTACATAACATTTTAACTCAGTTATTTTCCTAAATAATTTTATTTTAGAAATAAGGATGATAGCTTCTATTCTCTTACACAATTTTCAAAGTTTGATTTAAATATCTACAAAAGAAAAATATAATATTGTTGAGAGGATCAATTACCCAAAATATTTTTATTGTCATCAACATCTCAAGTTTCTTTTTAATTTTAAAGAAAGACACCATTTTGGTGTTATGTTTTCTCTATAAGTAAGATGATGATATACGTCTAAATTTTTTCTTGTAATATATATTGATAGTGAAGTTGGTGAATTAATACTTTTTTCCAATATGTTAATATTGTGCTCTTTGAAATTAATTTATAGATATATGTTGAATTTCTCTCTATAATAAAAAGTTTTATTTACTTATATTCTTTATTTGACATTGTAAGCCAATGGTTCTTAAAATTTATTTGGCACCAGAATCACCAGATTACTGAGCTCTAACCACAGTTCCTGATATAGTAGTTTGGGGATGAGGTCAGAAAATTTGCTTTCCTAACAAATTCCAGGTGTAGATGATGCTGCTTGTCCAGGACCCCTCTGTGAACCACGCCTGCAGGGGTGGCCAGAAATGGCAGGATCGCTCCCACAGGTAAAAATGCAAGTATGCTCATTATGCTTATTGACTATGCTAAAGAATAACGTCCTATGCTGACTCAAGCAATTGTAAGTAAATGCTAGTTTGCATTTCCCTGACTTTATTCTCAAATCAAATTTTCTCTGTAGATTAATTCATAATTAAATCTATAAATATAGCTGTATACATGTATAATATTTATATACATAAACTCACATACACACACACATGTATGTGAGTGTGTCTGTGTGTAATGCCCTTTTAAAAGTAACAGCGACAATTTCCAGGAATATTTTCCAATGCAACAATATAATCATAGGCAAAACACATGAATTAAAGAGAGTTGCATTGGATATTGCACAATATAACAGATTGAATGTAACCACCTTGACATCAGAGATGTGCCTCTTTTGTCCCCTACAACGTTCAAGTGTACAGTTTGTTGTTTTTATAGGAACAGGCAACATGATGCCTTCTTATGGGATTAGTATGTCCTGTTTACCTTTGGAATATCATATCCCCCACTACATTCAGACATGTTGAGACAATTAATCAAAATATCTACACTCTCCAGGCCAAATGGGGAGGGAAATTATTTTTCTTTGTTAATATTCTAATTCCAATATTTTCAATTCAATCCATGACATTTATGAAGTGAATAATCAGAATGAATTAATCTTGAGTTATTTTGTTCATTTCCTTTGTTGTTGTGTACATGTATTTAGAAATCTTAATTAAACATTTCTGAAGCATATTTCGTGGAAATGAATGTATTTGTCCATGTAAAATAAAAATAATATTTTCAGGTTTTTAAATACATATTCTTACTGCAGAAGTTGTGAACTTATAAAACAGTCATGTGCATGTGTAGAATTCCCAAACACCCCTTCACCAACACAACACGCCATTGTGGAACATTTACAGATTGTGAGATAATATCATCAGACTTTTCCAACTAACTAAGGTCCATAGGGTACATTTGACATATTTTTCCATACGCCCCTATTATTAACATAGTACATATTTGGAATTGATGTAGGAATATTATAGTATTGCTGTTAACCACAGTCCATAGTTTACATTAATTATATTTTTCCCATGCTTCTCCACAATCCCACCACTTGCAATAGTGACATACACCTGTTCTAGTTCACAGAAAGCCTTTCTTACATTTGTACTATTAACCACAATTCTCAACCACCTCTGGGTTCACCGTGTTATTCAGTCCCTAGATTATTCTCTAGCTTTCTTTCAATTGACATTTATATCCCTGGACTACCTTTTCAGCCACAACCCCATTTATAAACCAGCTGCTACTCACTATAATTTGTTGCCATCAACTCTATCCATTTCCACACTTTGACAGTCAGTTAATTAAAACTCCTACATACATTAAACATCAGAACTTCTTCACAACCCTCTCCTTATCTCCTAATAACCTATACTCTAGATTTTAACTCCATATTATTCTTCTTCATAACTTCGTGAGACAATGCAATATTTTTCCTTTTATGTCTGACTTTTTTCACTTAGAATGTCTTCAAGATTCATCCATGTTATCCAATTTCATGTCTTCTTAATGCAACATAGTATTCCATTGTATGTATGTACCATATTTTGTATATCCATTCATTGGTTGATTGACACTCGTGTTGTTTCCATCTTTTGGAAATTGTGAATAACACCACTAAGAACATCCGTGTGCAGATGTCTGTGCATGTCAATTTTCAGTTCTTCTGGATATATTCCTAGTAGAGGAATTGTTGGGCTATATTGCAGTTCTATATTTAGTTTCCTGAAGAACCACTAAACTGTCTTCCACAGAGGCTGCACCATTTTACAATCCCACCAACGGTGAAAGAATGTTCCTATTTCTCCACATCTTCTCCAGCACTGATTGTTTTCTGTTTTTTTTTTTAATAACAGCCTTTCTATGTGGTGTGAGATGATATCTCATTGTTGTTTTGATTTGCATTTCCCTAATAGCTAGGGATATGGAACATTTTTTCATGTGCTTTTTGGCCATTTGTGTTTCCTCTACGGAGAAATGTCTAAGTCTTTTGCCCATTTTAAAATTGGATTGCTTGCTCTTTTATTGTTGAGTTGCATGATCTCTTTATACAGAATGGAAATACTTGTGATTTCCAAGTATCTTCTTCCATTGAGTGGGATGCCTTTTCACATTCTTGATGAAGTCCTTGAATAACAGAAGTGTTTAAGTTTTAGGAGGTCCCTCATAATTTCTATGTAAGGTTTATGAATACACCACCTACCACCAGCTCTTGTTGATGTTTCCTTACATTTTCTTCTAGGAGATTTATGTTCTTGCTTTTATATTTAAGTCTTTGATCCATTTTGAGCTAATTTTTCTATAAGGTGTGAAATAGGAGTCCTCTTTCTTTCTTTTGGATATGAAGATCTAATTCTTCCAGCACCATTTGTTGAAGAGACAGCTCTCCCCCAGCTGGGTGGGTTTGACAGGCTTGTCAAAAATCACTTGACCATAGATGTGAGGGTCTGCTTCCAAACCATCAATTCAGTTCCATTGAATTGAACTGTTATATGACAGTACCACGCTGTTTTGTTTGTTTGTTTGTTTATTTTTAACACTGTAGCTAGGTCATATGAATTAAAGCCTGGAAGTAAGAGTCCTCCAACTTTGCTTTTCCTTTTTAAGATGTTTCTGATTATCTGGGGCCTTTACTCTTCCAAATAAGGTTGATAATTGTGTTTTCCATTTGTTTAAAAAATGCTGGTGGAATTTTTATCAGGATTGCACTGAATCTGTATATCACTTTGGGTAGAATTGACATCCTAATGATATTTAGCCTTTCAATCCATGGGCATATTCTTCTGATTATTTAGATTTTTAAAAATTATTTCTCTTCACAATACATTGTAGCATTCTGAAGACAATTGCTTTATATCCTTGGTTAAGTTTATAGCTAAATATTTGATTGTTTTATTCACTATTTAACTCATTTTTTTCCTGACTTCCTCCTCCAATTACACATTACTAATTTATAGAAATACCACTGATTTTTGTGTATTGATCTTGTATCCTGACACTAGTGAAATAATTTATTACCTCTTGCAGTTTTGTTTTAGATTTTTTGGGACTTTCTAGGTATTAGATCTTATCATCTGTGAATAGTGAAAGTTTTATTTTTTCCTTTCTGATATGGATGCCTTTTATATAGAACCTATAGCATGATATTTAAAATCATTGGTGACAGTGGGCTTCCTTTTCTTGTTCCTGATCTCAACAAGAATGATTTCTTTCTTTTACCTTTGAGTACAATGTTAGCTGTGGGATTTTCATATACCGCCTTTACCACGTTGAGAAAGTTTCCTTCAATTTCTATCCTTGTAATATGTTTATTAAAAAGAGTGCTGTATTTTCTCAAGTGTATTTTGTGTCAATCAACAGGATCATTTGATTTTTCTTCCTTTATTTATTAATGTGGTATAATACGCTGATTAATTTTGTTGTGTTGAACCAACCTTACATGCCTGGTATAAAGCCCACTTGATCATGATGAATAATTCTTTTAATGTGTTGTTGGATTAGATTAGCAATTATTTTGTTTAGGATTTTTGCATCCGTATTCATTAAAGAAATGGGTCTGTAATTTTTTTCCCATGATATCTTCATCTGTCTTTGGTATTAGGGTGATAGTGGCTTCATAGAATGAGTTTGGTACTGTTCCTTTTTGCTCAATTTCTTTGGAAGAGCTTGAGTAAGATTGGTATTAAATCTTCTATGAATGCTGTGAAACCATCTGATCCTAGGCTTTTCATTTTGGAGTTGTTTGATGACTGTTTCAATCCCTTTACTTGTGATGGGTTTGTTGAGGTCTTCTATTTCTTCTAGGGCCAGTGTAGATTGTTCAAACTTTCCTAGGGATTTCTCCATTACATCGACATTGTCTAGTTTGTTGGCATACAGTTGTTCATGGTATTCTCTTATGATCTTGTTTATTTCTGTGGGGTTAGTAGTAATGTCTCCATTTTCATTTTTTATTTTATTTATTTGCATCTTCTCTCTTTTTCTTTGTCAGTCTAGCTAAAGATTTATTGATTTTGTTAATCTTCTCAAAGAACCAACTTTTGTTTTTGTTAATTCTCTCTATTGTTTTCTGTTGCTCTTGTTGTTCTCAAAATCATTTATTTCTATTCTGATCTGTGTTGCTTCTACTTGCTTTGGGAATAGTTTGCTGTTTTTTGTCTTGTTCCATCAGCTGTGTAGTTAATTCATTGATTTTATCTCTTTCTTCTCTTTTAATGTAAGCATTTAGGGCTATACATTTCCCTCTCAGCACTGCCTTTGCTGCATCCCACAGGTTCTGATATGCTGTTTTCTCATTTTCATTCTTCTCAAGATATTTGTTTTCTCTCACAATTTCTTCTTTGAACCACTGATTATTTAAGGGTGTGCTGTTTAATCTCCACTTATTTGTGAATTTCCCCCTCTTCCACCTTGTGTTGATTTCCAACTTTATTACATGGATCATTCCTTGATACAAGAAAGTACTTTTTATAATTTCAATCTTGTTGAATTTATTAAGATCTGTTATCCAAGAGAAAGATCCATGAGCACTTGAGAAGAATGTATATCCTGCTGTTATGGTGTGAAATATTCTTTATTTGTCTGTTAGGTTTAGTCCATTTATCATATTATTTAATATCTCTTTTTCTTTTTTGATACTCTGCTCAGATGTTTTATCCAATGCTGAGAGTGGTGTACTGAAGTCTCCGACTATTATTGTAGAGATGTGTATTTCTCCTTTCAGTTTTGTCAGTGTTTGCCTTCTGTAATTTTGGTCATCCTGGTTAGGTGCAAATACATTTATATTTGTTATTTGTTCCTGGTGATTTGCCCTTTTTATTAATATATAATGTCCTTCCTTGTCTCTAAATTGTTTTGCTTTTAAAGATTATTTCATCTGATAAAAGGATAGCTACTCCAGCTTTTTTTGTTGTTGTTGTTACTGTATGTGTGGAATATCTTTTTCCAACCTTTCACTTTCAATCTATTGGTATCCTTGGGTCTAAGGTGAGTCT
>PVKH010006977.1:0-20590 GCA_004027955.1 Chaetophractus vellerosus | reverse complement strand
TATTCTATTCTATTCTATTCTATTCTATTCCTCCCTCTGCCTCCCCTCAGGGCCGAGATGGCAACTGTCAGGCTTCACTCCTTGGAGAACAAGATTCACAGTTACTTGCAACAACATTCAGGGGTTGACATATTAGTCCAATGCCTATGCTCTTGAGAGATTCCTGCCCCTCTATTTGAGAACATAGCAGGACTCCCCAGGATGTAAGTCCAACACCATCTCGCTAATTTTGTGGGCCTCCACCTACTGATACAACACACTATGTTGAGATGATGACTCACACACTCCCTAGAAGCCTGTCCATGTGTGCCCTATCCTGAATGGCCCCGACATCCAACACCCTAAACCAGTAACCCTCCCATGCCATATTGCCAAAAGGACATTCCCAATGTGGTAGTTTCAACCCCATTGAATGTGATCCTATTCTTACTGAATAGGATGACATTCTTGAGGATTACTAAATATACCTCAAGAACCCTGAATAGGGATATCAGTGATGATTGTTCATGCTTTGTCCAAACTTCCAAAATACATGATTTACAAAAGCAAATAAAATCCCTCCAAATCGAGGGATAGGGCATTTTTTTTCTGTGACAGTCCATACAATAAATATTTTAGGATTTGTGAGCCTTACAGACTTGGTTGCAACTACTCAAATCTGCATTTGTAACAAAAAGCCAGCCAGAGCCATTATGAAAAAGTAAGGCTTGGGTTAGGGTGTGGCAAATGAGATGGCTAGGGCCCTAAATTTAAGGAGGTATTCACTGTCAGGGTCATTCAAGTGGAGGATTCTGAAATTGAGTGCCTCTTAAATTTTGTGTCTTCTGCTCCTCACCAGCCTCATATTAGTCTCTTCTCTGAGAATGCAAATTGGTGTGGTTGTAATCCAAAAAAAATTTTATTTCCAAATAAAAGTGGCCAGAAAAGATTTGGCCTTTGAGGTATAGTTAGCACACCTCTGTGCTACATGCTCATAAGTTGTCTTAGACTCTGAGAACCTATTCCTTACTTACATTCATCATTCATATCTGAGTCATCTTTTTATCTCTTAGACTGCTTATAAGAGCAACCTGAATGCAATAGATATTCAGTCAGTACACATAAATAATGTGTTCATAGAAAGACATAGCCCTTTACAACTTTTCAGTTTGATCAGCTCTACGTAACTCACAGAATTACAAGTAACTTAGAATGTAAATCGGAGAAATAAAATTAGCATTATATTAGGCAGTGTTGCTTCCATAAGTTTCACAGAGTTGTGAGCCTATTTCTTGATTGGAGGATATTGGAAAAGGAGGAGAAGATGTGTTTGTTAGTGTTTGATTTTCAGAAGAAAAAATCTGAAAGAAGTAGAGAGAAATTGGATTTCAAAGAGATGTGTACTGGAGGAAAACATGACAACAACTTTGGACAGAATTAACATACACAAAATTTGGACATATAATCGGAATTCCACATAGCCTCAGTCGTATTGCTCTCCCCAATACTAATATTCACTTAGATGGAAAATTCAAATTTAACCTACACTTGGTCCACATCAGGAATGAGTAATTGCCACATATGTCTGGCAAGGTTAGAAGCTGTCTTACAAAGAGACATTTTCTCTCCTTCCAATGAGAAGACAACATTGATAAAATAAATTACACATTTAGTTGTCAATGTGAGACCATGTTACTCCATTATATTTGTACAGTAGAAGTTATAGTTGTAAAGCAGAAGCAGAAATTAGGTACTTTCAATAAAGATTCTCAAGTGATACCAAGTAACTGAGACAAAACAGGATACAAAGGTATTGGTAGACTTTGTGACATATTGGACCTCAGTTATATACTAGCATACATGTGGAAACCTCTGAGGGAGTCCATGAAAAAAGCAGAGGGGATGCATTAGCATAACACTCATATCTTCCATGAGCATCTGAATGTAAGTACCAGGAATAATGCATTTCATATCAATGAACAAATTAGTCAAAAATATTAATGTATATTTACTTACATGTCTATATGTGTCCAATTTCAAAAATTACAGGAAGTACAAAGAGGAAATATCTCCTGTGAAGTCTCATACAGTAAAATATATAAAATAAGTCAAATCATATTAAATGAATTATATTTCTAATACACTTCACTTATCTCCAATCCTCCATCCAAAAGTGGCATCAGTACATATTTGAAACTTATGCATTATTTTAGTGACTGAATTTTTAAGGACATTAGAGAAATACTTAGAAATATAAAATGAAAAAGTCTGGGTCCTGCATAGCCTATCCAACAGCTCAAGACAGAGAGTAAAACGAGGTAAACATTGCCAAAAAAAATATCACCAGTAAGTTTATACTTTGAATAAGCATAAAAATGAAATCTCATTAGCTTCAGTTAGTTAACAAATCAGATTTTTTTTTAATTTGAGAAATTGTGAATTTGTCAAACAATCATTCATGCCACACAAGATTCCCATACATCACCCCACCACCAATGCCTTACATTGTCACACATTTGTTACAAATGATGAAAGAACATTGTCATAATATTACTGCTATCTATTATCCATAGCTTAAAATTGGTGTGTTTTCCCACAAATCATCCTATAATTAACACCATGTGTTAGCATTGTATATTTGTTATAGTTCATGAAAGAATATTCTCCTATTTGTACTGTCAACCACATTTCATCATTCACCACAGAGTTAGCCACAGATCAGTTTTTTTTTTAAATTATGCCACTGGGCACTGTCTATTTTATATTTTGAACTGTACAGCAAAGTCTGCAGGAAAATAATCAGAAATGAATATCTATACTGAAACTGGAATGTATCTTATTATACTAATCAGCTTTAATATAAAAGCTCATATAATTCTTCCTCTTTTCAATACATCTGTTCAGTGATTCTCACAGTCATGATAAACCTCGAGATGTAAAATCACTAGATCCTCTTTATTTTGAATCCTTGGAAAAAAGTAAGGCAGATTTTGCCAAGGTCATTCAATGATTTAAGAATACCTTTGAAATTGAATATTTAAGTCATTCATTCTGTATATCTATATTTAATTCCCCTCAATAAATTCACATTAGAATCTATATTTCCTTGGGTTTTCTCAACTAAAACTTTAATTAGACCCGGTATATAAATTTGAACCATGTGAGTGATCCAGAAGATTCCCATTAGCTGAGCACTATGATATTATGCTGACTTTGGGACCAACCTTCATTGTTCTCTGTCAGAAATAAAAAGCAGCCAAACAGTCATCTCACAAAAATAAAAGCAGTAGCTACAAACCAAGAGATAGAGTGTAAAGGTGGGTTTTGGTGTCTCCTAAAAAAAATTATTTTCATTTTCGTTCTCCTTCATAGATGACTTGTTCACCCTCAGAAAAAAAATTCCTTCTGTTTCAAATTATATTTTGCATCATCTCCTATTTCAACAGTTGATTCAGTTTCATGTCACTCCTTGAATGACAGAGGGAGGGTCAAAAAGTTGTTCATCAAATGCCCAGCACACACTCTTCTATTTTCTTTCTTTCTTTAGAATGGTTTGTTCATTACAAGGAGAATCAAGTGACCTATGCGGCCATTTCTCTTACTATATCAAAGAGAAAGTATTGGTTGCATAGCTAAGGGATTTTAGAAAGTTTATTGCAAGTTTATATCCCCGTTCTTTCTAATAGGTTCAAAAGAACTGCTCTATTTTACAGTTGTTGTTTTTTTGCCCTTGGTTTTCCTCTCATCTAACTGGTATGAATGCATTGTGTTGGCCAACTTAAATTGGGTCAGATACAGTAGGAACTCAAGTCCACAATCTTTTTCCTATCTTTTATATCACCTAAGTTTTATGATGAGCATAAGAGAATTGATAAATGTGCCCCTTCCTGGAATGAGAAGTTAAAACAATACAATCTTTTTTTAAATCACCTTATCTGGGGCCGGCTCGATAGCCCAGTGGATAGGGCGCCGGCATACCACATGGGAGGCCCTGGGTTCGATTCCCGGGAACCTCTCCTAGCGGGCAGACCGCCTTGAGAATGGCAAGCCGCCATGGGCGGGCCGGAGCCGCCGTGGGCAAGGCAAGAAGCTGCCACGGACAGGGCAAGAGCCGCCACGGGCAGGGCAGGTCGCCCGCGGATGGAGCGCAGCCAGCCACCCATGAACTGAAAGCCGGCCGTGAACAGACGCAGAGACCGCCCACAAGCGGGGAAAGCCGCGCATGCGTAGTGACCACTCTCAGCGCGTCCCCGCAGCGGGGGGAAGGGGAGATATGTAATAAAATAAATAAATCTTTAAAAAAAATAAAAATAAAAAAATAAATCACCTTATCTTTTAGAAATTGCAGCATAAAGTATGATACATACAATATGTACCTTAAAAATTCAGTCACTTTTAAATCTTTCTGAAACTTGAAATAGTTACAAGAGATTTGCACATGTGAAGTAAAATGTTCTAACATTTCTGTGAGTAAGTCAGATGACTAGTTGTGTAGTGTGAGTGGTAGATCTTCATGGCTAGTCTTGGTATCTGTAAACCAATCCAAACAGATACCCCAGATCCTGAAGGGACTTTAAAGGCTTTTGAAAAGGAGGGAGGGAGAATGGTTGCAGGTCTGTAGTTGGTTCTATATCCATCAGGATCCGAGACCTGAACAGGCTCCTAATTTCCTTTTTTCTTTACAGTTTATTATACATTGAAACAGAAATAAACTTAGATTCAGTGTGTTAAATAATATTTTGTGGGAATCTAATATGCAAAAGAATGTGTATAGTAACAAACAGTAGCAGAACACTGAAGAAAAGATTCTTACTGCTTTTTATAGTGTAGACCTTTGTGAGATCATTGAAATTAATGTATTTTAGCTTTTGTTCTATGGAAAATTCAATCCCAGTTCTACTTTTAGTTTATTTATTCATTAAGTTTATATTTACTGAGCACATATTAGCTAAAGCTAGGCATTCAAATATGAACAAAAACAATGATTACCAGGTATGTTTTAGACAGCTTATGCCATTAGACAAATTAAAGATTTATTTATTTTATTACATATCTCCCCTTCCCCCCGCTGTGGTGACTGCGCCGAGAGTGGTCACTGCGCAGGCGCGGCTTTCCCCGCTTGTGGGCGGTCTCTGCGTCCGTTCACAGCCGGCGCTTGATTCAGTTCGCAGGTGGCTGGCTGCGCTCCATCTGCAGGCAACCTGCCCTGCCCGTGGCGGCTCTTGCCCTGTCCGTGGCAGCTTCTTGCCCTGCCCACGGCGGCTCCGGCCCGCCCATGGCAGCTTGCCATTCTCAAGGCGGTCTGCCCGCTAGGAGAGGTCCCCGGGAAACGAACCTGGGGCCTCCCATGTGGTATGCTGGCGCCCTATCCACTGGGCTATCAAGCCGGCCCCATTAGACAAATTAAATATCAATCAAATAAGCAAAAGAAAAAAAATGTGATAAGTGTTATGGAAAGAAAGGAGCTTGTGTAGAGAGATCATTTAACAGGATTTTACTTAATTGATGAATAGGTGAATGCTTGATAGAGGAAGTGGACTTTGAGTTGAAATACAAAGGAGAAGTTTAAAATTCAAAGGATGTATTGGGAATCGAGGGAAAAAAAAACACTCTACATAGAGGAAACAGCGTTTAGCAAGTGAGAACAAAGCACATTCCAGAAAGTGAAAGAATGGCAGTGTGGATAGTGAACAAATGAAGAGTGGAAGTATGGTACAAGATGACGATTGAGAGAGGTGAAGGCCACAGCTATGAATAACTTTTGGGCAGTGTTAAGATCTTCCTCTTCATGTTAAAAGCAATGAAAGACACAGAGTTTTGTACATATAGCTGAGTGTAGAACAGGAGATGCTAGAGATGGGATTTGACTCAATTGTTACTGTTTTTTCAAATATATCACTCTGGCCATAGAAATAATGGAATTACTATTGTGGAAAAGTGTTAGGAGATTATTGCTGTAGTACAGAAAAATATATATAATTTGGGGAAAGGGACTAGCATGTGGTCAAGTGAGATCTAGAAAAGTGAATAGTCTGGGAACCAGCTGTGGCTCAATTGGTAGAACTCTGGTTTACCACATGGGAAGCCCCAGGTTCGGTTCCCAGGGCCTCCTGGAGAAGGCAAGCCGCCACCGCAAGTAGGAAAGCCACCACCGTGAGCAGGCAAGCTGCAGCACGGTGAGCTGACTCAGCGGGGTGCCACAGCAGGGGGAGACTAGAAGACACAGAAAAATGCAAAGCAAATGAATACAGCAAGCACAAGCAGCAAGGGGGGCAGGGTTTATAAATAAATAAAAATAAACAAATCCTTAAAAAAGAAAAAGAAAACTGTATAGTCTGAAAATTGCTTGGAATATAAAATGTACAGAATCTGGTGAGAAAGTAGATACAAATGGAACATCATTTCCATGTTTTTAGTTTGTGAAAATGGTTATATATTAGTGATATTTACTTCATATTAGAGATGCTTGAATGGGATAGTATCAGGGCTTTTGGCTGTGGCAAGAGATAGAGGAAAGACTAAAAGGAGAAAAAAGAAGACCTAGGGATATGTATGCTATTAATAAAGTAATACCTTACAGCACTATTCAAAATTTTTTATATATAATCCTCATGAAATATTTTGTTATATGTGTCTTTCATACAGAAAAGAAATAAGACTAAGAAAAATTATGGCCACATTTAGAATCTAGGAATGGTGATTCTAGATTTAAGTATCTTGCCATATTTACCTTCCTCTGGATTTTGTGCCATAGGAAGTTAAAAGACTACGATTAAAGTAATCAGGTCTCGTTCTATATTTGTACAGAGTGAGCTGATCCCCAGAATCATTTAATAAATGTGCCTCCCAAGGGTGGAAACATGACAATGATTTTGCCAGATCTTTGAGGAGTAAACCAGAGTGTCTCAGAAACTTTGAGCCTTTAAATATTCTATTTAACAATCCTTTCTTTTTCTGATAGCATGCTAAGACAAGGCACCATCATCTTTTTTCTAGGATGCAATGACATTGTTTTCTAGCCAGATCCCTCATCCATTCATGCCTTTATCAAATAATTCTCTCTGCACCACTGTTATCCTTTGAAAACAAAAATCTCTCCATTAAAGAAAATCCTTCAGAATTCCCCATTGCTCTTAAGATAATGACCCAAATCCTTCTCAGGACAGTTTTGCTTGTGGTACTGTGTAATTATTTATTTAGCACTTGAAAATGAAATAACTAGATGAGGGAAACAAATACTATGAATAGGCATTATTGTATGAAAGGAATTGGTAAAAGGCACTGAGGGGAGGTCTGGATGGTCCTCCTTCATTGAAGTATAGAGGAGTATAATCAAAGTCAGGGAAAGTCAGATCACTGCTCAAATATTTATACAACTACACCTTTCCCTCACTCTTAATTAAGTTGAGATTTAATACATTTAAGTTGGAATAATTGTTATTATTAGTAGTAGCAGTAGTAGTAGCCATCCTAGTAGATGTGAAGTCACATCTCATTGCAGTTTTGACTTTTATTTCCCTAATGGCTAATGAAAATGAGGATTTTCAATGTGTTTTTTAAGCATTTGTAAATCTTCTTTGGAGGAATGATATTTAAGTTCTTTGCCCATTTATTAATTGGGTTGTTTGTCTTTTGTTTGTTGAATTACATATTCTGGACATTAAATCTTTATCAGGATATGGCTTCTGAATAGTTTTTCCCATTCTGAACATTGTTGTTTCACTTTATTGATAATGTCTTTTGATGCAGAAAAGTTTTAACTTTAATAAAGTCCAATTTATCCTTTTTCTTTTTTTGATGGAAATCTAAGAATCCATTGCCTAATTCAAAGCCCTGAAGATATTTCTCCATGTTCTCCTTGAAGGGTTTTATAGTTTTAGCCCTTATATTTACTTATTGATCCATTTTGGTTTAATTTTTGTGCAGGGGTTGAAGTAGTAAGCCACTTTCAACCTTTTGTATGTAGGTACCCAGTTTTCCCAACATCATATGTTGAAAAGACAATTTCCCCCACTGAGTAGTGTTAGCACACTTGTTAACAAGTCAATTGATAAAATGTAAGTTTAGGTTTATTTCTGAACTCTCAATTCTATTTCATTGGTTTATATGTCTGTCTTTATATGAGTATCCCACTATTATGACTACTGTAATTTGTTATTAAGTTTTGAAATCAGGAAGTGTGAGTCCTCCAATTTTGTTCCTCTTTTCTAAAGATGGATTTGGTTTTGGGGGACATTTTGGCCTTTCTTAAGAATCTGATGATTAGCTTTTCCATTTCTGCAAAGACAGCTGTGGAATCTTAAATAGAATTGTGTTGAATCTGTAAATTGCTTTGAGTAGTATTGTCATCTTATCAGTATTAACTTTTCCAATACATTAACATGGGATGCCTTTTTATTATTGAGTTCTTTAATTACTTTCAGCAATATTTTGTATGTTTCAGTGTATAAGTCTTTCATTTCTTGGTTAAAATTATTCCTAAATATTTTATTCTTTTAGTTGCTATTGTAAATGGAATTTTTTTCTTGATTTCTTTAAAAAAATTTTCATTGCTGTGTATAGAAATAAATGATTTTTGAGTGTTGATCTTGTACCTCACCACTTTGTTGATTTTATTTATTAGCTGTAGTAGCTATTTTGTAGAGCCTTTGAGATTTTCCCCATATAAGATCATGTCATCTATGAATAGAGATAAATTCACTTCTTCCTTCCAATTTGGATGTTTTATATTTTTCTATTGCCTATTTTCTCTGGGTAACATTTCTAACACAACACTGAATAGAAGTGATGAAACAGGCATTCCTTTTAGCTGAACTTGGTGGAAAAGTTTCATTATTTCTTAACAGAGTATGATGTTATAGGTTTTTCTTACATGCCCTTTATTATGTTGAAGAAGTTCATTTCTACTCCATGTTTTTAATGTTTTTGTTCAGAAAAGGTGCTGGATTTTATCAAATGCCATTTGTACATCAATTGAGATGATCATTTGTTGTTTTTTTCCTTCACTATATTAATGCAGTGTGTTACATTGATTTTTTTATATGAACTACCCTTGTATTATCCGATTTGGTTATGGTGTATAATTCTTTTAATGTGCTTTTGAGTTATGTTTGATACTTATTTGTTGAGAATTCTTGTATCTATATTCACTAGAAATACTGGTCTGTATATTTCTTTTCTCATAGATTCTATATCTTTCTTTGATGTGGAAGCTGAGGTCTGTATTGAAGATATCTCCACAGGCCAAGAGAGTGTGTCCACCAATATGTGTGGAAAGGTCAATTCTGCTCCAGTACTTAGAAACGGTGGCCTACCACCCCACTGTTTAGGAAGAGTGCTGTGACCCCAAAGTTCGGAGATGGTGGGGTCTGTGACCCAGCATTAATGAGAAGCCTGGCTGGCACTCCAGGACTTGGGGAGAGTAGGATCTGTGCCCCAGGATTTGCAGAGAGCCTGGTCAGCACCTTAGTGTTTGGAGATAGTGTGGCCTCTGCCTTGGGATTTGTGGAGAGTCTGGCTACCAATTCTCATCCTAGGAGAGAGTGGAGGCTTCCTCCCAGTGTTTGGAGGAGAGCATGGTTGTTGTGTAAGTGCTTGGAAGGGGGGAGCTACCACTCCATCATGCCCAAAGTAAAAGGTATCAATCTATAGATGACTCTGAGACCTTCCTTGAAATTCAATGAAGTTTGACCTGCTGGGTTTCAAAATTGTTTGGGACCTATGCCCCCTGTTTCCTTGCCAATTACTCCCTTCTGAAATGGAAATATTTATCCTATGTCTGCTCCTCCATTGTGTATTGTAGGCAAATGATTTCTTTTCTAGATTTCTCAGGTCAACAGTCAGAGGAGAATTGTTCCCCAGGACAGATCACACCCATAACTGATTTTTATGAGGCTTTTTACTTAGCATTGGTATTGAAATTTCTTAAGGCATTTGGAATTTTCTGATGGAATGGATGCATTTTCCATAAAGAAATAACATGTCTACCTGGGATCCAGAGAGTGGAGTGGAGTGGTTTGGAGCTTTATGTACCCCAGAAACACATGTTCTTAAGCTTAATCCATTCCTGTGGGTGTGAACCCATTGTAAGTGGAAACTTTTGATGAGGTTAATTCAGTTAAGGTATGGCCCACCTCAATCAGGATGGGTCTTAGTCCTATTATTGGAGGACTTTAGAAAGGGAATGATATTCAGATGGAGAACAAGAAAGACACAGAGAAAGCAACTGGAAACTGAACATCAACAGAAATCAGAAGAGAAGGGAGAGACAAGCAGATGCCACCATGTGCCTTGCCATGTGACAAGCTAAGGACCAAGGATCACCAACAAACCATCCCAGAATACCACTGTCTTTGGAAAGAAAGCATCACATTGATGATGCCTTGATTTGCACTTTCTCCTAGCCTCAAAACAATGAGCAGATAAATTCCCATTGTTTAAACTAAACCATTGCATTATATTTGCTTAAGCAGCCTAGGAAACTAAAACATTGCTTTTCAATTTTTGGAAGTGCTTGAGCAGGATTGTTGGTAATTCTTTTTGGAATGTTTGGTAATATTCACCAGAAAGGCACTCTGGTTTCAGACTTTTTGCTTGGTAGGTTTTGTTTACTGATTCAATATCTCTACTTGTTATTGTTTTGTTGAGATCTTTTATTTCTTATTGAGTCAGTTTAGGTAATTTTGGGGTTTCTAGGCATTTTTCTTTTCATCTAGGTTATCTATTTTGATGGTGTACAATTGTTCATGGTATCTTCTTATAATCCTTTTTACTTCTGTAAAGTTAGTGGTAATCTCTGCTTTCATTTCTGATTTTAATTATGTACAGCATCTCTTTTATGTTTGTCAGTCTAGGTAAAGATTAGCCAATATTCTTGATCCTTTCTAGGAACCAGATTTTAGTTTTGTTGATTATTTCTGTATTTTTCAATTCTCTTTTTCTTTTATCTCTGTTCTAATCTTTATTATTTCCATAGTTCTGCTTGTTTTGAGTGTAGTTTGCTCTTATTTATCTAGTTCTTCCAGGTGTGAGGTTAGGTTACTGATTTGAAATCTTTCTTCTCTTTTATATGTAAGCATTTACTGTTATAAATTTCACACTGAACTCTGCCTTTGCTGCAACTCATAAATTTTGGTACATTGTGTTTTCATTTTCATTTGCCTCACAGTATTTCCTAATTTTCCTTTGATTTCTTCTTTGATCCATTTGTTTTTTAGGAGCATATTGTACAATTTCCACATATTTTTGGATTTTCCACTTCTCCTTTTGCTATTATTTCCAATTTCATTGTGGTGAGATAGGTTACTTGTTACCCTTTTAATATTTTCAAAGTTGATTGAGACTTGTTTTGTGACCTAAAATATAATCTATACTGGAGAATGTTCCATGTGCTCTTGAGAAGAATTTGTATTTTGCGATTGTTATTAAAGTGTTCTATATGAATCTTTTAGGTCCAGTTGGCTTAAAGTATAGTTCAAGTGTTCCATTTCCTTACCAGTCTTCTGTCTACTAGATGTTTGCTGGGGATGTCAAGACATGCCTAATGGCTATCTCTCAGCCCTCAACTACCTCCACTTCTCCTTTTCTATTGTGTGCATGTTTCAGTATGTTTCCATCCCATAGCCTGGAAGAGTGTTTGGTATAATGGAAAGGCCTGACTGTAACTTAGGCTTAAGCATAACTTAAACCCATAACCAAGAACAAGTTCTTACCAAGGCAGGAACTCTCAGTGGCAAACCCTCTGCAGCTGGGGAGTAAAAATATTCACTCTTAGGTAGTATAAGCATCTCTCATCTCCAACACAAAATGAGGCATACAGAGCCACGGTCCACTGAGCATGGCCTGATCAGTTAGACTCCCCAGGGAACTGAGCATGGTGGGATCTCTTCCCCTGCTCTTTTGGACCCTTTGTGCTGTGTAAGTAACAAAGAGGTCAATTGTTGAAATTCTTTGTTGTGCCTGAGCCTGTGTTCCCATTACACACTGTGTGTCAACTCACTCCACAATTAAAGTGGTGCATTCCATCCAAAAATCCTCAAGTCTGGGGAATGAAGAAAGGACCAAATTAGACTTAATATTATTTTATTATAGACTTACTATTATTCTACCAATGGAAGAACTTTTATCATTGATATAAAGGCAGTGGCCACCAGAGGTTCTGAGGGAAGGGAGAGTGAAGAAGAGGTGTAATATGGTGACATTTTGGGGACATTAGAATTGTTTTACATGACATTGCAATGGCAGATACAGACTATTATATATTTTGTCAAAACCTACAAAATTGTGTGAGATAGAGTGTAAGCTATAATGTAAACTATAGTCTGTGGTTAATAATAATGCTTCAATATGTATTCATCAATTTTAACAAATGTAACACATTGGTGAAGGATGTTGTTAGTACGGTAAAGTGTGGATGGGGGAGAGAGTGTAGCATATAGGAATCCCCTACATTTTTTTATGTAACATTATGTAATCTAAAGCTTCTTTGAAAATAAAAATAAAAAATAAAAATTAAATTAAAGTGGTGCATTGAAGTTTCCTAATATTAATGTAGAACCACCTATTTCTTCTTCCATTCTATCAGTGTTAATATTGCATATTTTAGGTCTTTGATGTTAGGTGCATGCATTAGTCAGGGTTCTCTAGGGAAACAGAACTGACAGGAGATATCTGTAGGTATTATGAGATTTTATAAACTTGTTTCATTTGACTGTGGGGGTGCATGAGTCCAAATAAGTCCAAATTCCATAGGGCATCCTGTTAGTTGGGAACTTCAATGGTTTTAAATGAATTCTCCATGAGAATCATGGATGAGTTTGAGATGGAAATTCTCTCTTCTGACTGCTAAAATCAACACTTTCCATTTTAAGGCCTTCAACTAATTGGAAGAGACATCTCTTATTGCAGAAGGCAATCTCCTCAGTTGATTGCAGATGTTAGCAACTCACCGATGATTTAAGTCTATGAAATGTACACACAATAACAATTAGGCCAGTGGTTCCTTGACCAAACAATCGAGCACCATTACCTGGACAAGTTAACATATGAACCTAACCATCATGGTGCATATATGCTTATCATTGTTACATCTTCTGAATGAATTGACCCTTTTATAAATATAGTGCCTTTCTTTCTCCCCTGTAACAGTTTTGACTTAAGGACTGCATTTGTCCAATCTTAGTAAAGCCACATCAACTTTCTTTTAATTACTATTGGCAGGGAATTTTTTTCTGTCCTTTTACTTTAATCCTATTTGTGTCTTCTAATTTAAGATGGTCTCTTTTAAGCAGCATGTCATTAATTTTATGCATTTTAGATCCTGTAAAAAGTGGCATTACAAAGCAAAAATACACTATATTGACACTTATTTTTACCAATATCATTACCTTTACTGGAGATCTTTATTTCTTCATGTGACTTCATTCTATTCTTTTTCTACCTGAATAATTCCCTTTAGCATTTCTTGTCTGGTAAGTCTAGTGGATATTAACTTCCTCAGATTTTGTTTATCTGGGAATGTCTCTATCTGTCCCTTATTTTTGAAGAATAGTTTTGCCAGATACAGAACTCTTAGTTGGCAATAATTTGCTTTCAACACTTTAAATATGTCATACAGCTGTCTTCTCTATTCCATGGATTCTGTTGAGAAATTGGTACATACTCTGATTGAGGCTCTATTGCACAGTATGATGTGAGTTGTTTCTTTCTTACATACACCTATTCTTTGTCTTTTACATTTGATGGTTTGATTACAATGTGTCTCAGCAAAAGTCTCTGAGTTTATATTAGGGTTTTAGGGTTCTTGAATGTGCATATTTAGGTTTAATTAAATTTGAGAATTTTTTTAGACCTTATTTCCTCAAATGCTTTTTTCCCCTTTCTGTCTTTTTCTACTTCTGGTACCCCCATGATATGTATATTTGTATGTTCAGTTCAACCTCTGATTACTTTTTTCATTCTCTTTACTTTCTGATGCTCAGACTGGATATTTTAAATTGTCATATCTTCATGTTGGCTGATAGTTTCTTCTTCCAGTTCAAATTTGCTATTGATACCATTTAGGAAAATTTTTATTTCAGTTATTGTGATATTCAGTCAGAGTATTTTTAATTTGGTTCATTTTTATGATTTCTCCCTAAATATTGAAATTCATATTTTGCTCATATACCTGCTCCCTGACTTTCTTTAATTATTAGTTTTCCTTTAGCTCTTTGAGCATATTTAGGACAAAATTTTTAAGTCTTAGTTTGTATGTCCAAATTCTTTACTTACACATTGATGGTTTCTTTAGCTTTAGTTTGTTCCTTTGAGTGGGCCACCATTCCCTGTTTCTTTGTATGCCTTGTGATTTTTTTGCTGAAAATTGAAAATTTGAACATTTTAATATATTAACTCTGGAATTTAGTCACTGAAGTGTCTGTTACTTAACCTTGACCCAGCTGGTGTTATGACAGAAATTTACTTGAATAAAAGAAACTAATAATAACAATTAAAAAATGAAAGAGAACATCTTTCCCCATCTTTGAAGATTTGCCCTTTACAAGTACTTTCCTTTCGAACTTAGCTTTACAGTGGTCCTAAAGAAAAGCCAGGGAAAATGTATAAGGTCCTCTGCAGTCTTTTATGTACACATATGTTTGGATGGCCTGATGAATTCTTCCATTTGCATATATACTCCAAATGCTCCTCTTTCCCCAAGAAATTCAGTCTTTCCACCTGATATTGGGTGCTATACTGCATGTATTTAAACCAAAGATCTTTTGACCCAGACAAGTATTGTTTGATTTTTTTTCCTTACAACATTTTATCTCCCCTGTGAGATCTTTTAACATCCTTAGGAAGTGTATGGACTGGTGAGACAGAGACATGCATCCTGGATCAGTACTTCAGGCTGTTACTGGGTAGATTGTAACAGATATGCATGCACACCTTTATGTGCTTAAAGGTTATTCTGCTTCCTCTGGAAGCAGGACCAGGGACCCACACTGGGTAAATGAATTAACTCTTCATTGAGCTAGAGAAGGGATCAGAGAAAGGCCAACCAAGACACCATGAGGTTTTCCTACCATTTTAATATGACTATTTTCTAGGATTCTGAAAGAGATGGTTCTGCCACTTTGTACCTATTAAAAAATTCTGTTGGGAGATGGATCCCTGGTTCATCTCATTCCTCCACCTTGCTGACATCAACTCTCCTGTCCAAACTATTCTTATCAACCCTTTATATATATATATTTTTATAATTTATTTATTGTTTATTTATTTTTATTTTCTACTTTTTTTTGTCCCCTTCACCAGTGAGCGGTGGCCTTGCCCACCCTCGGGCAGCTTGCCCTGCTTGAGGGGTCTCTGCCCTGCCTGTGGGTGGCTCCACTCTGCTCAGAGGTGGCTCTGCTCTGCCTGTGGTGGCTTTGCCCTGCCCATGGCAGCTTTTGTCCTGCCCACGGAGGCTCTGCCCCGCCCATGGAAGCTTTTGCATTCTCAAGTGGTCTGCCTGCCCGGAAAGGCCCAGGGGACCAAACCCAGGGCCTCCTATGTGGTAAACCAGTGCCCTATCCACTGAGCTATACAGCCGGCCCCCCTTATTACCTCTTTAAAGTAGACATTGTGGTATATTATATTTCTTGTGGTTTGAATTTGGTGAATCCCCAAAAGAGATTCTGTGTTTTTTTTAACTAATCCATTCCTGTGGGTGTGAGAACATTTTATTGCATTAAATTCAGTTAAGGGGCCTGTATTAGTGAGCCAAAGGGTTGCCTTTGCAATATACCAATAATTGGTTGGTTTTTATAAAGGGTATTTATTTGGGGTAGAAGCTTACAGTTACCAGACCACAAAGCATAAGTTTCTTCCCTCACTAAAGTCCATTGCCACGTGTTGGAGCAAGACAGCTGCCAATGTTTGCCAGGGTTCAGGCCTCTTGGGTTCCTCTCTTCCCAGGGCTGCACCTCTCTCTGGGCCCAGCTCCTCTACCACCTCCACAAGGTCAGCTGTAGACCGTCAGGTGAATGGTTCACTTCTCTTCTCCTGGGATGTCCTCTCCAACATCAAAACTGCTTCTCAAAAACTGCTTCTCAAATCTGCTCCCTCTGCCCTTTGCCTTGCCTTTTATATTTGATTCCCCTACCCACCAAGGGGTGGGGCTGACATGGCCCAGGCAATGCCCTAATCATAACTTAATCATGCCCAGATGAACAGATCAGTTTATAAGCATGATTCAATATCGATTTTTGAAATTCATAATTACATCAAATGGCTACAGGGCCTTTGATTATGTTACTTGATTAGATTACTTTAGACTTTTGACTGGACTATGCCATTGAGGTGTGACACAAGTGGGGTCTCTGCTCTTTTGTTGGGTCTTATATAAATGGAAACACAAAGAGAAAGATGCCACAGTAAAGAGAGGTCTATTTTGACCTATCTATATAGGAGAGAGTATTCAGGGATTGCTACCAGCCAAAGCTAAGGCATGAAGCCCCCAAGAGGTTGGGCCCATGGACCAGCTCAAGGCTGAAGAGAGGAGCCATATGCCTACAGCTTAGCTTAGAAAGAAAGGAAAGCAACCAACATTGAGAGAAGATGCCCAGAAAGAGACAAATGATTTGCCTGATTTACCACAACAGGGTTCTAGAAAGGAAGAGATTGCAGTAGACCTGCCAGTTTGCCTCATGATGCGGCAGAACACCAAGATGACCAGTAGCTAGTGAGAAAGCATCTCTGATGGTGCTCTGATTTTGACATTTTCACAGTCTTGGAATTGTAAGCTTTTACTCCCAAATAAATTTCCTATTATAAAAGCCAACTCGGGGCCGGCTCAATAGCCCAGTGGATAGGGCGCCGGCATACCACATGGGAGGCCCTGGGTTCGATTCCTGGGGACCTCTCCTAGTGGGCAGACCGCCTTGAGAATGGCAAGCTGCCATGGGTGGGCCAGAGCCGCCGTGGGCAGGGCAAGAAGCTGCCACGGACAGGACAAGAGCCGCCACGGGCAGGGCAGGTCGCCCACGGATGGAGCGCAGCCAGCCACCCGCGAACTGAAACAAGCGCCGGCCGTGAACGGACGCAGAGACCGCCCACAAGCGGGGAAAGCCGCGCCTGCGCAGTGACCACTCTCGGCGCGTCGCCGCAGCGGGGGGAAGGGGAGATATGTAATAAAATAAATAAATCTTTAAAAAAAAAAAAAAAGCCAACTCATTTCTGGTACTTTGCATTGGGAACCCTTGGTAAACTAAGATACTTCCTGTACCCAATTTGAGGGTTTGTGTTTGTTGTTGTTGTTGTTGTTGTTTTTTTTTGACACAGCTGCATTGTTCACAGCATCTACAATTCAGGCTTATATTCACCTAAATATCCTGGGTACAAAGTTGGAAAAAAGTGATCAAATAAAGTATATATGTCTAGAAGAAATTAGCTTATAGAGTGTCACACACACACAAGCACACACACAGAGATAAACAATAAAAGATAAATAAAGCTGTCTTTTCCTAATATTGTTGAATTTAAAAGTATCACAATTATTTGCAATGTAATAATTCCCTGCTGCTTTGACGAAAGTTGCATTTTTACAGAAGATGCATGATTACTGAAAGATATAAATATGTTTTAACTTTCCAGGGATAAAATGGACAGCAAAAATAAAATTTGAGGATCAAAAAGGCATTCTAAGTCTTTTCTTTGGCAAAACTCAGACCTTTGGGAGAAAATGGAAAAAGTAAAAAATCAAACAAACAAAAAACAACATTATGAATGTTTAAATTCACCAAGATTTAGCCTTTGGCTAGTTTTTCCTTTTGTAAATAGTTTGAGAAACTTTTCCATTTTTATACCTCCTAGTTTGGTTCTATATCTACATATATCTCTTCCCTGAAGTATTTTCTGGTCTTTGTTTCCAAATGCCCTCTGATAATTCTCACTCAGATGTCCTTGTTGTCATATCAAATGCAGCATGTCTTAATCATCATTTTCTACTTTTCCTGAATTTTCCGTTCCTGTTCAAATGAATAGGTATTATAGCAGTTTGGTATTATTTATGAATTCCAAAAATAGATATTGGGTTATGTTTGTAAACTGGTCTGCTCCTCTGGATATTTTAGATTGTATTGGATTCAGAGGTTTCACTCTTACTTGATTAAATTATGATTAAGGCTTTGATTGGGCCATGTCAGCAGGACATTGAGTCCCTGCCTCCTTAGTGGGTAGGGACTCACAGAGGAAATGACAAGGCAGAGGAGCTAGTTGGAGTTCAAAGCTGAAGCCCTAGGAAATAAACAAACAGGAAAAGAACACAGAGAAACAGAGATGGCTCGATAGCCACGGCAGAGAACCCAGAAGAGAGAGATCTTCTCTTTTCTGACCTTGTGGAGAGAACAGACCTGAGCCTGAAGAGAAATGAGCCCTAGGAGAGAGACAAGACTTACCCCAGCTTACAGCTGATTTAGAAAGAAGCTGGAACCACAGATCCTTAAGAGGAAGAGGAAGGCTGAACCCTTGCAGACCTCAGGAGCCATCTCACTCCAACATGTGGCAACAGACTTTGGTGAGGGAAGTAACTTATGCTTTTTGGTCTGGTAGCTATAAGCTTCTACACCAAATAAATACCCCTTTTTAGAAGTCAACAGATTTCTGGTACTTTGCATCAGCACCCCTTTGGCTAAGAGCTACTTGCAGCCAAAATCCTCTTTTTTTATTTAGCCCTCTCTTTCACTACTTCTCCTCCATATCTGACAAACCTAAAACATTATTAGATTCTCTTTGTTTTAAATATTCCTTGAATCAAGGCCAATTGTAAATAAGCAAGCATCAAATTTATCAGTAACAAAAAATAAATAAATCTTAATAAATAGGAAGGTACATTTTGTGAATATGTTCTCTTGATTAGTCCTTCATAATGACTGGATTCTATTACTTTCTTTCTTGTCATAATTGTATGCAATTGGCATCACACTTATACAGCTCAGGTAAAACCCTCATCCACTTTCTAACCCACTGTCTATATCAATGTGCAGATTTCACCACATAACAAAGTATAGCAACCAAACCAAAGAAGCAAATAAAAAAAAGAAAACAAAATTTTATGGTAATCCTGTATTTTATGTGTGCTTGTTCTGTAAACCATAATTTCTTTAATATAAAGGAATGAATGAATGAATGAAAAGAAAGGAAGTGAGGAAGGAAGAAAGGAAGGAAGGAAGGAAGGAAGGAAGGAAGGAAGGAAGGAAGGAAGGAAGGAAGGAAGGAAGGAAGGAAGGAAGGAAGGAAGGAAAGAAAACCAACAAAAACAAACTTGAAATAATTTGGCTTCTATAAAAATGTTCAGTGACTTAACATCTTGCTGACTCTAACTCCAAATTCTATCTTTATTTGACTTTTTACTTTAGCCACACTTGCATTTCTCCTGTAGTATTCTTATTTACTTGCTTTTGAGACTTCGTATTTACTGTCTACTGTCCCAGGAGCACATACCCCTCCATCTCTCAATCAAATTACCTAAATAATGTTCATCCTTCCAGTCTCAAGCTAGAGGTGTATGTCATTTCACATCCTCCTAAAATCAGTTTCTTATTCAATTCAGTACCACTCAATTTCTCACTTTACTTAGTTCGTAATTTTTTTCTTTTATATACTTCATGCTAAACTAATTAAGGGTGTTGATTGAAGTTTATATCTACCATCACATTTTAATCATATGCTAAATTCATGCTTCAAAATATATTGAATAAAAGAGAGTACCTAACTTGTTCTTCTAACAGCTAATTTTTCTCTGTCACTTTTCACTTGATGCAATTTTCTATCTATATTTTATGCTTGTTTTTGCCATATTTACTATAGGAAAAGATATTCAACATTTTTACCCTATATCACTTCCTTCCTTACTTCTCTTCACCTTAGAGTTTTTACTTATACTTGGACTCAGTACCATACTATCTCCTGCCTGGTGTTTTCTACTAATACTATGATCTACACTAATATTTAGGTAGGCTTTTTCCACATTGAGTTATATTTATATTATGTTTTCAGATGAATGTTTATCTTTGAGATTAGAGACTGGGACATAAATAAGTACATATTTTTTGTGGTATAAAGAGGAAATCTTGTGTAAGTACATTTCATGTACTAAAGGATCAATATAAGATAATGTTATGCCAACATATTAAATTTAATTTTTCTAGTGTTTATATGATTTAAAGCAATCAAGATGACTCTCAGGATGTGAATGGATAAACAACTGTGGTACATCAGTACAACAGAATATTATAAATATAAAAAGTCAGCTACCAAGCCACAAAAAGACATGGGTAAAACCTAACTGCATATTGATAAGTGAAAGAAGGCAGTCAGAAAATGCTACATAATACATGTTTCTAACTATGACTATCTGGAAAAGAAAAATTATAGAAACAGATGAAAGACTACTTGTGGCTAAGTTCAGGAGAAAGAGTAAAGGTTAAATAGGTGGAGCACAGGGCATTTTTTAAGACAGTGAAACTATTCTGTATGATACTGTAGTGGTGAGTACATCATATCATGCATTTCTAAAACCCTTAGTAAGAATAAAGAGTGAACTTGAATGGTTTAGAGAGACTTTAGTTTATCATAATGCATCAATATT
>PVKH010006976.1:0-20589 GCA_004027955.1 Chaetophractus vellerosus | reverse complement strand
CCCCCCCAGTAAACTGTTTTAATCCATTGGAAAAAGCTAAACATTTTTTTTCTTTTTCCAAGAGTGTTAACTCCAGAGATCCTCATATATATTCTTATTATGTATACAAATATACTGTATACAATATCTGAAGGCAATTCAGTAGGAGCATAGAAGGAAACAACCGTTTATCAACTTAGAGGGAAGCAACCTCACAATATCAGGATTATTAGTAAGAAACTCCAGGTCTTCTTCACACTAGAACAAGCTGGCTAAACAGTCATCAAGGATCACTTAGTCAATTTGGTCTTAAGGTCCCCTTCATTAAATTATTAAAGGGAAAAGGAGGTGTGTTCTAGAACAGCACTGACAAAACAGAAATATAATGTGAGCCACATATGTAATTTAACATTTTCTAGTAACAAGATTAAAAATATTTAAAAGACACAGATAAAAATAATTTTAATAATATATTTAATCCAGATTAATGAGATATTTTACATTCCTTTTTCCCCACCCCGTACCAAGTCTTCAAATTCTGGTGTGCATTTCACATTTACGAGAGCATCTCCACTTAGACTGGCCACATTTCCATTGCTCAAGAGCCACAGAGGGCTGGTGGCTACCATATCAGATGATGCGGTTCTAAAAGTCAAGTTGCAACAGAAATCGACACCCATTACTACAAGCATCTATCAGCACTTAATAGAAGCACAGGCCTAATCTGGTCCCCATACCTTCTCCAATATCACCTGGAAGTCTCTTTCTAGCTAAGAGCACCAGGCACCCCCAAAATCTTTCAACCCTCAGGGCCCTTGTGCAGGCTTCTGGCCTCTGGGTAGCTAGCATCTTTTCATCTTTGATGTCTTGGCTTAAAAACCAACTTCTCAGAAAGGACTTGTTCTTCAATGCTATCCAAGGAGATCCTTTCTGTAAATCTCTTATCACAGCGTCATTTACTTCCTTGCTAGCACATCATATTAACATGGTTTTGATTATTTTCTTGTCTCCCCAATGGACTATAAGGGCCATGAAGGAAGGGACCATGGTTGCTTCCACCACCACTGGAAACGCAGCACTTGGTATGGTACCTGGCACAATTACATACTCAATTAATAATGGCTGCTGAATAAATGAGTAAGGGCAAAACTTGAAATGTTCATACATATAACTTGCTTGTTTTCCCATATTACTTTCATTACACTGAGACCGGAGATAACAAATTCCTGAAAGACATGTACTGCTGTGCCTTATTTCTTATATGCTGCATACTCAATAAAATGACTATCATGCAAAAATAGCTGTGAATGAGTGTGTGTGTGTGACTGCATGTGTGGTATGTGCAGATGCATGCATCCACATCTAAGGGAGGGCAGTCTTCAAAGTGGTACTATGTGATATGACAATTTTCAGGACTACAATGAAAAGATATCAAGAGGAAGCAGTGTTAAAAAAAAAAAAAAAGAAAAAAGAAAAAAAGAAAAGGCAAAAAGAAAGGTCAAAATGTGTGCCAGCTAGAGAAGAGGGTTAAAAGTACTGCCTTGTCATTGGTTTGTTCTCCCACCAATCAAGGATTGCAGGCTTCATCTCCCAGGTCAGCACCAGGCCTGACCTCTGGATAGGAACACAATAAATATCTGTTGTTGAATAAATGTATCAAAGGCCACCGATTTTTCCTTTTTATTCTGTAAGAGATAAACCTCAGTATAAGGGAGACATTTTTCAACTGGTTAACCTTCTTCCTTGTCTCTCATCATGCACTCATCAGCTGTCTGGGGCCAGGAAGAAACAAATCTTATCGATGTCTGACCAATGAAAAGGCAGGATTTAAATGAATCCTGCCTGAAAGACCCACCATGGGGAGAATCCAGGCATCAGCAGTTTTTCTATAGCCCCTCATTTAGAGAATAAGGATTCCTGGGAATCTCCCTGAAATGCTTATCCTCCAGGGAAGTATGTGGTAACAGGAAAAAAATCCTCAGTACTTCCTTTTTTTAGGTATATGGTTTTATTATTATTATTATTATTTGGATAGTAAGTCACTACGAAAAGGCGATGAAAGAAAAAGCCAAATATAAGGCAGATGTAATACTTGCTTAAGAAAAAAAGAGTTTTATTTGCAATGGCTGATTTTTAAGTCCAGCAAGGCTATCTAGAGTTTTATGTAACTTTTAGTATTTAAAGCAACATAAAGCATTAATGACAGTTTAACAGGGTGACTTCAAGTTTACTGAGGAATGAAAACAAATGAGACACAGATCTTTAGATTGACAATTTCAAATTGTTCTGAAGAAATGATTTTAAGTAGAAGCCTTTTGACCACTAGACCTGAAAATGCAAGGGTTTGATGAAATATATAAAATACTGGAAGAAGAGGCTGATTCACCATATGCCAAGATTACTTCAGTTTGACCAGTAATAGCACTCTACTAACCAATGTTGAAATGTGAAGAGTGAAGTCAAGTCACAGTCTAATCTCTTGCCTTCTCCCCAAATGATTTTAGGTTAGAGGGCTAAATTATAAGGGAACTACAGAAAATATCCCAGAGGCTAGCTTTACTTGCCATCTGAAACAACTGGAAGTGCTGGTCTGTTGTGTTTACGTCTTTGACCTTTCCCTTTCTCCTGTTCACCTCCTTCCATTTCCCTCTCCCCTTTCCATAATTCCCACCCCTCCCTGCCAGCAATACCACTGTCAATACTTAGTCTTGCTGGTGGCACTATGGGCTAAAGAGGTTCTTGACCCTTATTCTAACATGTCCTTTTAGGTTAATCACTTTTATATACTTAGTGTACCCAGTGACATTTAATCACTACAGCGCTACTCAGGTAAACAGAGCTGAATGGAGCCAACTGCAATTTGGCATCAAACTAAATGGTGCAGTAATAGCAGCATGCTGAAAATGGACTGGAAAAAATACTCTCACTACACTGAGATATGAGGTGAATACCATTCAATCAATCACTATTTTATTAAAAAGAAAGAACACTAGATCAATGGTATGCTTTTGCTACTTAATATTAAATACGGCTTGAAGGACATCCTGTACTTTGTAATGCAAGGACAGTTCCTACCACAGAATAAATATCCAGTAAGGTTTTGCTGAATGAATGAAGATAAAAATAATTCAAAGTATAGTTATAACTTTTGTGGTACAGCACCCCCCTCCCCCCACATACCCTATCACAGGACAGCTCTGTGCCAATGCAGCCAACAGTCTACTGCCTTGCCAGTCTTTTGGTATGTAATCATCTCAGGCTCAGTAATCTAGATAAGAAGTTCCCACAACCTCATGTGTGCACAAAAGCTTTCAGGAACACAGGATTAATCCAAATGTCACATCACAGACCTTTGAGGCTGACTTCCCTGCACTGGGGATAGGAGGAAAGAGGAAGAGGGTGATTCTTCATAAGTGCTTTTAACAGCAGCTGATGGATGAAAAAGCAAGACTGTGCAAGAATCACACGTTGTGACGCTAGCTGAATCCTACCTAGGATGGATTTGAGTTAAGCGACTACTATATACTAGGGACAAAAAGATGACTAAGACCCTAGTTTTATAGTCCTTTCTATAGGAAAGGGGAATGGAATAAGCATGGGGTTAGAATAAGTGTGCTCTGGTTTTGAATCTTCACTCCAGTTAATCCCTCTAAGTCTCAATTTTCACACCTGTGAATTGGAGCTAAGAATATCTGCCCTATAGGAGTGCGATGAGGATTAAATAAGTAACCATGTGAAGTGGATGGCATACTGCCCGTTCCTTTCACACTTATTTCAGGAACCTGCCCTAAAAGGCAATGGCCAAGCTTTTCCAACAGCATAATTTGGACAGCCAAGGCCCTAAGAACCACTATGAATTTCTCCTCTGTTTTTCTTCCAAAGAGGGTAATGGGCATTCCCGTAAGCTTCAGGCTTTGAGGAAAAGCCACTCCACTTTTCCAGATTCAAACATTCAGCATTTCAAATATAGGATGTTCTTTCTCCAGTTGTACAATTCTCATAAAATGTGCCTTCCTGGATGACAATGAGTTAGACTTGAGGACTAGGAGGACTAGACTTGCAAACCCAACTTGACAAATGACTCTAAGGTGAGTGAGGCATCAAGACTAAGGTGAAGGTACAAGGGATGTGCATGTATCCCCTATTAATAAGAAAGCACCAAAATTGCTTTAGTCAGTTATCGTACTGCATCCCCATATGGGTCAGGCACTCTGCTGGGCCCTAAAACACCAGAAATACAATCAAAAGGCAGATCAGGACCCTGCCCTCACAGAACATTCCTTCTGGCTTGAGAAACATAAAAATCAAGTAAAATGGGGCCGGCTCGATAGCCCAGTGGATAGGGCGCCGGCATACCACATGGGAGGCCCCGGGTTCGATTCCCGGGGACCTCTCCTAGCGGGCAGACCACCTTGAGAATGGCAAGCTGCCATGGGCGGGCCGGAGCCGCCGTGGGCAGGGCAAGAAGCTGCCACGGACATGGCAAGAGCCGCCACAGGCAGGGCAAGAGCCGCCACAGGCAGGGCAGGTCGCCCGCGGATGGAGCGCAGCCAGCCACCCGTGAACTGAAAGCCGGCCGTGAACGGACGCGGAGACCGCCCACAAGCGGGGAAAGCCGCGCCTGCGCAGTGTCCACTCTCGGCGCATCGCCGCAGCAGGGGGAAGGGGAGATATGGGATGGGGTGGTCAGGGAAGGTCCCTTCAAAGAGATGACATACAAGCTGACACCAAAGTCAACCATGTGAACTTGTGAACAGCCAGGAGAAGAATGTTCCAGAGGGAGGGAATACAAGTGTACAGGCCCTCAAGTGGGGAAAAGCTTGCTGTGATACTGGAACAGAAAGGAGGGCTGTGTGCCCGAGTAGAGGAGGCAAGCTGAAAACAGAGAGAAAGGAAGGGCAAGATTGTGCAGGGCCCAGCAGGTCCTGGTGAAGTGTGTAATATAGTCCAAGTGTCCCTGATGGGACAAGGGCATACACCTTGCCTAAAAGTCATGCAGGAAACCTTTTTAAAAGTTCTGTTAGAGGGGGCCAGACCCAGAAAAACCCTTAAGAATGGAAAAGATTATGGTGCCTACCTCTACCTTTGGTAATTAAAAATAAAAACAACACTAAATGTACAATATAAGCCTTATATGCAGGCTAAAATCAAAATAGCAAAATTTTGGTTGCCAAATTCAGAATGAGGTCATTGGAAGTGAGCTTTCATCACTGTGGGTGTCCTCCTTTCCCAGTGGGCTGAAGTGGGCCTGTTGGGTACAAGTGCTTTGGAGGAGCAGGCAGGAGGGGAAGCAGGAGGCCAGGCAGGGGCTACCGCAATGGTTCAGGGGAGAGAAGGATGGATTTGAGAGATTTTACAGGTAGAACTAAGCAACTAACTTTGTACCAACAAACATAAATGTTTGTGCATGGATGTACGTGTTTGTAATATATTTAATTAGAACTGAATCACATTTATCAACAAAGTGATGCCATCCTCACACCTGCAATATTCTAGAGGTTTTCAATTGAGGAAGAAAGGGAGGAGTCTCAGGAATGTACCTAACCTTAAGGGGTTTAAGAGACTGCCTGATCCATGTGAATGGCATCCTCCAAAAGTTTATCACAGCAAGGGGAAAACACAACTGGAAGGTTTATAACTACTGCTCTGATCAACTAGAATTGTTTCCACAAATTGGAATAGCAGGTATTTGAGGTAGATGCTAAAGAATAAATGCTGATCCTTACCTAAAGAAAGTAAGACATGTTTATGAGATCAACAAAAAATTGAATTATAAAAGCATCATGAGATGTTAGTAAGAAATGATTTAAGAAGGGGTGGGATTTATACAGAGACTTCTTACTGGGCAAGATAGGCCTGGAACTGCTTGGGAATATATGTGAGCACTGACAGGGTCCAAACCTGGACTTAGGCTAAATCCAGACATGCCAGGCTGCCGGGCTAAGTCTGGGAAGAAAGTGAGCAAGAGCAAGACATAAAGTGAAGATCCCAAAAAGAGTCATATTATCTGGGACTGGGTTGTGGGCTGTGGATACAACAAACTGGCAGGAAGCATACCACTAAAGGACTGGGCAGTGGTTTCCAACCCTGGCTACACATCAGAATCACCTGTGGAGCTTTAGGGGCAAAAAAACAGTCTTGTCTGGGCCCCACCAGAGTCTGAGCAATTAAATCAAACTCTCTCCAGAAGGGGTGAGGTAGGGTGTGGGCAATATTTAAAGCTCCCCAGTGATACTAATGTTGAAAAACTCTGACCTAAGGCATATTCAGATTATCAAAAAGCCATTGTGATTACTGTCAGTTAGAACTCCTAATCAAGTAGAACTGCCTACCTATTAGCACTAAGTCACCTCCAGCCTTTTCAGAAAGTACAATTAACCCAGCAGCAGTGACAGTATCTATGGCTGATTGCATCAGTATGAACAACATCTACCAGGTAAGAAATAACCTATTTCAAAACCCTAGTTTGGAGTTGGGAGAGAAAAAAAATCAGTCATGACCGTGACACAAGATGAGGCTAGATGTTATATACACATTTCTGAATGCCTGAATGAAGTATTCCCAAGCGTGACTCAACAGTGCTGACAAAGTGATGTATTCTGAGTGCCATAATTAAAACAATAATCTCTATAAAGTGGGCATCATGAGATAATTGGCCATCCTCAGGTATTAAGCAAACTGTGGTAAAGCCAAGGATACTCATCACGGAGGTCAATTACAGTAATTGCTTATCTGAATTACATTATTGCTATTGTAAACCCTGCTTGAAGTATTTAAAAAAACAATAAAAATTGATATAACACACACCACAGGGAAATGACCTGAGAAGGAGTTTTTGTTTTCTTGTTGCTCGACTGGTGGTCATTTAAGAATTTTTATAAACAACTTTGCAGCGTCCCCATTTACACTCTATCCTTATATATATGTGTGTGTGTGTGTTATACCTTGGCTTTACAGCCCGAGTTTACTAAGGAAATATGCCTATCATACGTTAGAAGAACACCATATGGATAACAAAGGAAAATGGAGTGAATAATAAAGTTGGAGAGTTCAAGAGAAAAACACCCATTACTCTATAGTTGCATTTCCCCCCATTACTGCATTATAAGGGAAGAAGTTGACAAGTTGCCATTGCCTTCTGCAGAAATTGAGTCTCTCCGTTATGCCAGTTTATAGCTAGAAGGAAGATATTCAGCTTGTGTAGATAAGCACTCAGGCACGAATAACCAATGGCCAACCAAAAAAAGAGTCTGGAAAAATTCTGCAGGCCATAGGGGGGAAAACAGAATTTTCGACCTTTCTTCAGTTAATTGGAATGTGTTTGGCAATTGAGAAGTATAAAACTTTTTTGTAAGCTGTGATTAAACATCAAGACTTTGATGTTTTATATGGTATTCTTCCCCACTAATTAACTGTACTAATGAAGTTAATTAGTGGGGAAGAATGTCGTATAAAACATCAAAGTCTTGATGTTTAATGTCACCATCAGTTCAACTAAACAGTAATAAAGAAATAATTTCTGAAAGCACATTTATGCATGCTCAGCAGTTCTATTTACAAGCTCAAATTGTATGATAGGAACGTTTTTCAAAATATCCAAAGATGCTATCCACACTGCAATCCAACTGCACTGACAGCAACAACATGCCGGTTAATGTAGTGTAATTAAGTGGCCAAGAACGCCGCATAAAGCAAAAGAATTGAGACATTTAATCATCGTTATAAGAACGGTTGTAAATCTACCATTACCACGAGATGAAGGAACCGGGGAAACTCAAGGCAAACAGCCACGATAAGAAATATGTAACCTGAAGGCTAACTCTAATTTTGCATTAGTTAGTGGTTTAAGCTCGAGTCTGAAAACAAAAATGGGCCAAGCTATAAAATAGGAACTGAAGATAGCAGATACTTTCAAGCGCTGTCAGATGGCACACCAAGTGTACTTTGGTACACAGTGTACAGGGATGTTAAGGATACTGGGATGTGAAGATCAGAGGGGTGGGCCTTCTCAAAGCGAAACTCAGCTACAAACAGGTTCTACAGCATAAGGCAGGGAAGTTCTCATGTTTACTAACAGGTAAAGCTGGGAGGAACCAGAGAAATCATCTAGCTCCTTGCTACACCAAGTGTGGCCCAGGGTCCAGCAGCAGCAGCATTTACTGAGAGCTTGTTAGAAATGCAGATCTCAGGCCCCATCACGAGCCTACTAAATCAGATTCTGTACTTTAACCAACACAGGTGCTTTTAGATGTTCATTAAAAGTTTGAGGCGCACTTGCCTATTTCAAACTCCTCACTTTACATATTAGGAACCCTTAATCCAGAAAGACCAGGTGAAACCTACCCAAGGTCACAAAGGGCTAATACCAGAAGACAATCCTCTGACTTAAAGGACTGCCTGTGTTGTAAAAAGCACAGGAAATGATGCCTGCATAATGCAGAGTTGAAAAGAAAGCAACCTATATATTCAGCAGCAAGGCTAGGTAACTAAAAGAAGACACAGAGGAGGCCAAGAGAATGACAAAGGGGTTAGCTTCCTTTGTTATGTCTGACAGATCTGGGTTCAAATCTACTTGGCTTAGGCCAAGAACTCTATCAGCCATGTATAAAGTGTCAACTTCAGAGTCCATGTGAACTGTACACGTGCACAACTGTACGTGACCATACTAGCCAAGCCCATGAGGCAGTAAGGAGCATGGACGGATTGTTGCGTCACCAATGGTTGAACCCAAAGGTCAATTAGGACTGGGTAGAATTTTAAAAAAGGAACAAGAATGTAGGATAAAAGCCAAGTGAGAAAATTTCATCAAAATTGTATAATTAACGTGTCTCTCCCTAGTGGAATGCAAGGCCCAAGAAGGCTGACATTTCTTTGTCTCTCACTGCAATATCTCTAGAGCCTGGTACAGGGTCTTGTACCTGGCCAGGCACCAAACGACGCAATTTTAAAAACATTTATTATGTAACAGTTTTGTGGATTACTACTATATATAGATGTTCATAGTATTTAGCATTGGTCAGCAATTACTACACTGATGATGAGACAAAACTGACTGATAAACTTATTAACTCTAGAAAGCCAACATTACAGATGTTTAATAATGCTTAGAAATTGGCTGACTCAAAACTTTGATAATCAGGCATTAATAGTGTTTTTTCTTGGCCACAAGGAGCTAAAACTACAAGAATGTTTTCTGCTGGTTTACTGACTTCCCTGTCTACTTGCTCCCCTACCTCCCACACCCAGTTAAAGTGACAATATCACGGAAATGTTTCAGCAGATACTTGTCCTAAATGATTTTCTCACCACATCCATATTTGACCTCAGTGCCAAGGTAGAGGCAGACTTTTTAAAAGCCAGCATCTCTATCCAAGTTTCCCCATTCCCTTCTTGTTTCTTTTGAAATCTTGCCTCATCTCTGCTTTTGGACTGTACTAACAGGATTCAACTTGTAGCACTTCTCCAAAGGAACAATGGATATAATGTAAAATGATGAACCTGACCTTCCAAAATGTTCTCTGACTTAAGACCTTGAATGAGTGAGGGCAGCAGAAGACTGGATGAGACAGACCCACAAAAACACTCCTCATGCAATGCACAAGGTCCCCCTTGCAACAGTGCTACTGGATTGAGGATGACTGAGAATACATGAGCTTCTTCATTTGAAAAAGTTTTTAAAAGATTAATGATATGCCTAAGTGATATGATATGATATAAATTTTCTTCATTTACTTGGAAATCAAATTCTGAAATCAAAAAAGTCTTAATCATGAAGTTACTTCTGACTTGAAAATATTTTTTGGTAAAGTAATAAGCAAACTCAAGACATTTTCCATTCAAGCCAAAGTAGCTAAAGACCAGAAATCAGAGATTCCTTTTCACATCAGTCAGTGTACATGGACCTATTTCTGTAGGAAAAATTCTTAGCACTTGAACTGCCCAGTCCAAGGGCATGTGCATTTTTAAATTTTGACAATTACTGTCTAAATGCTCTCCAAACTCTTACCTCCTGCTTGATTGAAAACCAGCAAACCACGTGAGTGCCACTTTTCCCACACTCTGGCCAAGGCCGAGCATTATCAGCCTTCTTAATCTCTGCCTTCCTGATAGGGGAAAATGTGTTCACTGTCCTGCTAATCTGCAAATGCTTCGATTTTACAAGTTAGGTTAGGAATTTAAAAATATATCTAAAGGTCATTTGTCTTTTTTTTCTGGTGACAAAGTATTCATGTCTTTTACCTATTTTTCTACTGTCTTTTTATTGATTTGCAAGAGCTCTTTATATAACATGAAAATTAGGCCTTTGTTTCTTATACGTGTTACCATTGTATGTATTTGATAATATAGATAAATTAAACAATAATGGGTTTCCACTGTAAAAAAAAAAAAAAAAGACCAGAAACCACTCTTTTACATGCTAATATTCTCCCAAGTAGTTAAGTGAGGTAATTGACATGCAGACATATATGACTTTCTGTTCAATTCATCTGAGTTATCTTTAGTTATTTTGTGATGACTATTCTTGTTATTTTAATACCTCATAATGAAATCTATCTTTCATTTTGCTTTTGTTAGGGAAAGACTTGAATAATCCCCCTAACAACAGTATTCTGGCAAATACTCTTAAATTATGTAATTTACCAGGTTCAACTCTGCTGGTACAATCACTTTCAAAGAAGATAGTTATAATACATTATCATTACAGCTCTACAATCTAAGTTGAATTTTCCTTGGCTGAATTCCTAACATTTTAATGCTGAAATTGATCTGTTTTAAAAACATCATGTGAAGGGTTTTTAAATACCATACATGCTCAAGCTCTTTATTTTAAATGCTTTAGAAATGAGCTTACATAAACAGAAAAAAAAATCTGTTCTCTAATCTAGCATTAAGCATATTTTAAAGAACAACAGGCATGTTTCCAAACAAACTACTGCAGTATACAAATTACCCAGCAGGGATGAGGCTAACAATGCTTCTTATGTGGGTTTAGAGCCTACAGAAAGCTGACATTTCATCAAAGTTGTCTTGGAAACAATATTCTTTGTATTATTTAAAATGCGAGAGGTGCATATTTGGGTATGGGCTATTTCTTGCAAAGCAGCCAGATCCTGGGGCTGCAGAGGTACTAGAAAGAGTAATGAGGAATGGGAGTGGGCAAGCACTGACACTATGCATGAACATGTAATCATGGTAACTCACAGCAAGGCTACAACCCAGTTCCTACTTAGGCAGATTTTTCCTTCACCTCTAAGACCACTGTGTTAGAATGATTGTAGTAGTGGTCACAATTATTCCTATCTGTTAGTGTCTTGTCATACCGATTCTAGACTTGGCCACATGACTTGCTTTGGCCAACGGCACAGTATTTAATGCAAGCAGAGGCTTTTCTGGACTCTGCCACTGCCTAAAAGTTATAAGAGTTAGGTGGAGGAGAGCCAGGTCATCTGAGCTGAAGACGTTCTAGACCACTCAGCTGACTGCAGTCACACAAGCCAATTCAGCCAAGATCAGCTGAGACCAGCATAAAAGAACTACTTCTGCAGCTGACAAGAAGACTAATAAAAAACAACAAATGGTTTTGCTTTTATACCACTAAGTTTTAGAATGGTTTGTTATACAATAGCTAACCAATATAACCTTTTAGTCGGTGACATACATTATAGGAATAAATGTCCCTTTTTGTTTTTAAGATAAGCATATTAGGGATAGAGGAAAATAATATAAATTAAAAACACCATTCCTTTCTAATTCTCATACTTATAGAACTGTGACTTCCAGTACCTTAACAAATGAATCAAATACACGTATAAACAATAAAATATCATTGCAAAGTCATTATTGCATTACCAAATACTGCCTTCCATTTTAAAAGCACTCTATAATTTTCAAATCATTTCCACATCCAGCATCTCTATTGCTGCGGTGGTTTGGAGCCAAGTATCCCAGGGGGGAAAAAAAAAGTATTCTTAATCTTAAGCCATTCCTGTGGGTATAAACCCACTGTAAATAGGACCTTTTGATGAGGTCACTTCAGTTAAGATGTGGCCCAACTCAATCACCATGGGTTTTAATCCTATTACTGGACTCCTTTATAAGCAGAATGAAATTCAGACACAGAAAGAGAAAGCCACGGGAAACAAGAAACAAGGTCAATGAATCCTGCAAGAGAAGGGAGAGGCTGAGAAAGGTTACCATGTACACTGTCATATGACAGAGGAGCCCAGGATCAAGGATCTCTGGCAGCCAGCCCCATAACATCAGTCTTCAGGAAGAAAACATCGCTTTGATTTGGACTTTTAATCGTGAAAGCTAGTAAATTCCCACTGTTCATGGCAACCTGCTGCATAGTATTTGCTTGAGCAGCCAGGGGTAACAAAAACTGCTCTCCCCAAAACTTTGTTAGGATAGTATTTTACCACCATGTTAGTGATAAGCAAGTAGAAACTTAGAGAGATTGACTACTTAAGGTCACACAGCTACAGAGTGAAGCTAGTATTACACTATAGTGTTTTGACTTTATAACTAACTTGATGTCCACTAATGCCCTGGCACAAAATATGGAGAATATGACAAGGTTAATGGGATTATCTATGCTTTATCAATTCATGGCTTAAAAGGGCAAGTTTTTTTTAAAGGAATTAAGGGAAAAGAAGAATGGCCCACAATGAATCCTAAATTACACTGACATTCCAGGATATGTATATATGTATGTATGTATGTATGTATGTATGTAATGGATCATCATTTTTAAAATATCACTTCTGTTAAAAGTAATGAATATTTTCCCGAGTCAATTTTTTAAGCAAATCAATTTTATTGATACATATTAATAAAGCATATAATTTATCCAAAGTGCACAATCACTGGTATTTGGTATAATAACCTTGTTGTAGATTCATCACTTCAGTCATTTTTAAAGCATTTTCATTATTTCAATAATAATAAAAATAAACAAAACCCAAACAAACAAGAAAAATCCTCACCTCTCAAACTGTTTCCCCAGCTGTACATAGCTGCTATTTCTAGCTATTCTTGTACAATTATTTATTAATCAGTTTTATTGAGATATATTAACATACCATATGATCTATCCAAAGTGTATAACCAATTGTTTTTTTTTAAGCTGTTAAAAAGTCGTTTATTGTAAAAGTGTAAAATAAATAGAAAAATAGACTGAAAGAAATTACAAATTTTAAACAAGAGTGCAAGGCCAGGTTAGATTTAATATAATCAATTATAAAAAACAGTTAACATAGCAACAAACATTTATAAATGTAAATAATTCAAATAATAATAGAATTATAATTATAATTTTTATATTACAGCTCTATTGGACATAATAAACTCTAAGAATGAAATAAATTATTGATTTAGCTATTTAATTTTCATTTAGGCCACAATTCTTTCTAGATAATCAAATTCCTATCTGGGAATTCTTCACATCTTATCGGGATGAAGTACAGCAGATAATTTTCCAACTCATAATTTTATGAGGCAGAAAAATTCAAAATCTTGTTCAACAGCAGTCATGCTAAATCATTATTGATCCAGGCAGATTATTATAATTAAAGAATATAAATAAGAAAGGGTTAAAGAAAAATGAAGTATCCAAAAATATCTCTCCTCTCCAGCCCTCCTCAATTAAAAGCAAGTGTTTATTTTATATGAAAAAAATTAGAGAATACTAATCACAGGAACAACTTGCCAGTTGCACTGAGTAATTATTGTTCATATACTATTATTTTACATTTATCTGGTCTATTCTACCTCTTTTTTTTGATTACTAAAAATTTGCATAGAATACCTTTTTCCAACCTCTCACTTTTAACCTAGTTGTGTCCTTACATCTGAGGTGTCTCTTGTAGACAATATATAGACGATTCATATTTTTTAATCTATTCTATCAGTCTGTCTTTTTATTGGAGAGTTCAATCCATTAACATTCAGTGTTATTACTGTAAAGGCATGACTTCATCCATTTTGATCTTCGGCTCTCTGTTGTCATATAGTTCTATTGTCTGTCTTCTTATCCTTTAGTTTACCCTTCCTGATAATCTCCATTTCTAAGCTCTTCTCCAAATCTCTCGCCCTTGTTTTTTCCTTTCAGGCTGCAGCATCCCCTTAGTATCTCTTGCAAATCTGTTCTTCTGGTAACATATTCTATCAGTTTTTGTTTCTTAGAAGACTCTGAAATCACCCTCAATTCTGAAGGACAGCTCTGCTGGATACAAGAATTCTTGGCTGGCAGTTTTTCTCTTTCAGTACCTTAAATACATCATACCACTTTCTTCTCTCCTCCATGGTTTCTGATGAGAGATTGGCACATATTCTTACCAAGTTTCCCTTATATGTGATGCTTTGCTTTTCTCTTGCTGCTTTCAGAATTTTCTCTATCTCTTATATTTGACATTCTGAATAGTAGGTGTCTTGCAGTAGGTCCATTCAGACTTAATTTTGTTTGGGGTGCACTGTCCTTCTTGGATATTGATAATTATGTCCTTCATAAGGGTTGGGAAGTTTTTGGTCATTATTTCCTCAAATATTCTTTCTGTCTCTTTTCCATTCTCTTCTCTTTCTGGGACACCAAAAATGAGGAAAAAAATTCGCATTGTCGTTCAATTTCCTGAGACTCTGTTCCATGTTTTCCATTCTCTTCTCTTTCTCTTCTCCTGTGTTTTCCAGTTCAGATGTTTTGTCTTCAAAATCACTAATTCTGTCTTTAAGCAATTGAAATCTGCTCTTATGTGCCTCTAAAGTATTTTTAATGTCCTCTATCATGTCTTTCATTCCCACAAGGTCTGTTACTTTTCTTTGCAGACTTTCAAATTGTTCTTTATTCTCTCCCAGTGTATTCTTAGTAGCCTTTATTTTTTTAGTCATACTTTCTTTAAATCTTTGAAGTGATTTAGGAGAGTCGTGTGATTATCACTAATTAACTGCATTAAATTTTGTATCTCTTCAGGATATTTGGTTTGATTTCTTGGCTGGGCCATGTCTTCCTTTTTCTGAGTATGGGTTGTAATTTTTTGCTGGTATCTTACCATCTGAATATGTTGGTGAATTCACTCTGATGGCTAATTTCTCTCACTTGCCTATTGTTGTTTTCACAGCTCTTCTTTGGTATTCAGTTCAACTTATTCTCAGTCTTTAAAATTTCCCAGCTTAAGTTTTCAAAATTGGGCCAGGGACTCACTAGTGGGGAGCAGATTTTCTCCCAGGGGTTGGATACAGAGAATGTGAACAGCTTTTGTCCATGCAATTTCCAGACCAGCCAACAGGTGGTGCAAGTCAGCACACCTTTCCATGGCGGTGTTTCAGCCTCGGCTTTCCTGTGTTCCTGTGTTCAATATCCAGATCAGATATTCAAAGCTGGCTCTGCTGGCCAAATTCACTGAAGAAAAGCACCCCGACCTCCCCTCCTTTTTCCCTGGAAACTGCTGACAGGGAGGAAGATGTCTGCTCCCCTCTAAGTCGGCTGCAGTGAGCCAGGGGTTTTACCCAAGCTTAATTATCTTGGGGGTGGGGGAGGGGAACCCTTTCTGTCTGCCACGGGGGCTTGGTAACTCACATTTGTCTTTTCGGCTTCTTCGCCTCTCTGTCCCTCACACTCCAGGGAGTTGTGTAGCACTGTCCTCGTCTGCTGACCCCCAAAGCATGTCCCTCGAACAGCTTTTGGCTTTCTCTGTTGTTTCTGTGGAAGCATTCAGCTCTGCCTGTTAGTCTGTCACCATCTTCCCACAATCCTCCCAGCCAGTATTTTTGAAACCATTTTCAGTATTCAAACTCTGCACACAATTTTGTGAACTGAAGGAATTTTGAAGATAAAGGGACCAGAGGAACGATACTTGCATAAAATCAGTCAGGGCAGGCATAGTGGAAACTCATAACTGGTTCTCTCCACATCTGAAGATAACTTTCAATGGCATGTTTATGCTTAGCTTAATTACACATCACATCTTCATTTAAAAGTTTCCTCTTGAGAATTTTTTAAAATGGAAGAAAGAGCATCTTTTAGAATTACTATTTCATGAAGAATATTACATAAGCCTCCTAAGACAGACCATAGAGACAGCAGATTCTTGAAGGAATGAATTAATCTTAGGGAGGAATTAGGTTAGGAGTAAGATTAATGGTCTAGCAAAGGCTAGCAAACCTTTTAAGTAAAAAGTACATATTTTAAGTCTTTGTAGGCCACCTAAGGACTCTGTTGCATATTCCTTTTTAGTGTTTAAAACCTTTTAAAAATTTAAAAAGTATTCTTAATTCATAGAGGCTATATAAAACAAACCAGTAAATGGATTTGGCCTGTGAGCCATTATTTGCTGACCCCCTGGTCTATGTAATTTCAGGACATCATGAGGGTATAACCTACATTGTTTAAATAAAGACAATCACCCTAACATTCGTATGGAGTTTCCAGAATTCTCTGCACCCCACAGATTGCAAAAGCAGAGAGTGGGTGATCTGCAAGGTATGCTCTGCAACTCCACCCAAGAATCATTTCCTGGATCATCAATTCTGAGATGCTTGAGCATTTTGATGAACAGGGGGAAAGTCATAAGATGTAAGCCAATAACTTCAGTTATCAACCAATGCAGACTCATGGCACAATTTATGCGTAGGACATGGGACAGGAAATCCTTGGGTTTAAAACAGAGAACATCCCTCCCTCCCTCCGCCCATTTATTCAAGAACGTAACACATGACTACTGTAACAGAGGCACTCTGATGGAAATACAAGAATGTTCAGAGCCAAACAGGGTAAGGTTTTGCCCTCAAAGAGTCTGCCAATGGAAGGATTAGAGACAGAGTAAGCACACAAGCTTGGGGACTTAAGAGAATGCATATCAGAAAATCCTCTGGGGCCAGATGTGCTTTGGAACTCAGAATTCTGGGGATATGAGATAGGCAGTATAAATGCAAATACTGTAGCAGGGTCTCTGGGTTAATACCCCATAATGAAACATAATATCTCTATAATCTTCAGGCCAGGTTCATTTTTGTTACCAAATAAGATTCAAAGAAACAACTACCACCACAAAATATTACTTGAGACTCTGGTGAGTTGAGTGCAAGAGTCAACAACTGACTCTTGGTAACATTTTCTTTTGTCGCCCAAGAGTCATTTTTAAAAAGTAAAAAAAAAAAAAAAAAAATTACATGAAATAGTCCCAAGGAGGTAATAAGGAATCCCTGGAAAGAATGAACATGGTTTTCTTTAAAAAAAAAACTACCCATCAAATCATTAAACACCTGTGCCTATGTAGCTAAAAGGTCAGTGCACTTTTAGAAGCACCATCTTAATGTGGCCTTCAGAAGTTCTCCAATGCCCAAAAGAACCTGTCTCAACACCCAAAATATGAAAAAAGCTAGAGATCTTGTATGCTTCTCAGTGTGCCCAACTGACCTTTGCTTCTACTAGACTGCTCTTTAAGAAGTAAGCTTTCCCTCAAAATTTAACAAATATAAGCTATTTTTCTTTGTACACCTAAATATGAACAAAATGTATTAGTCTTTGAGTTGGCTGACGATGAATTCCTTTCACCGCAAGTGGATAAATTATAACCAAGGCTCATTCTAGCTTATTCCCTGGATCGAATTCTAGTTTTTAGAAGTGGAAACAAACTTAGGGAACTCTAACAAGTAAAGAAATTTGACCAAGGTTCTGTAGCTAGCTAGAAGCAAAGCCAGGATTTGAACAAGGTCTGCATGTGATTTCCAACTCAAACTTGCAATAGAATTCTGCTGGTAAATAAGGATGTTTACCCAATACAACATATAAAGATTAAAACCTACACATTTTTGGCCTTGCTACATTAGGCTCATCAAAGTCAAGAATATGAGGAAACAAAGGTCCTAGTTACCAAAGAGGTAAATTCATTCACATATTTTGATGGACATGGTCACCATCCATGGACTTAAGAGGTGATGTTTGATAAGGTTATATACCATATCTTTTCTGATTCATTTAATATATTTCACAATATAGTTCATTTATTTCCTACTAATTTATACACATCAGGCACAGAGACAGTATGCAATATAAAATAGTTTCCTGAATTTGTTTAGCAATTGCATCACTCAATACTTGCTTTGCTAACAAGTTACTGATTTCTTACTCATATTTTCATAAACAAGCTGAGCATCCAAAAGGAAAGGAAGAGAGAAATGATGTAAGAACAGCTGGTAAGTCTAATCTGTCAGTATTCTTCACTCTGAAGTTTCTGAGTTTGGTAAATATAGTGGGTCCTCTTACACTGCCCATTTGTGATTTTGTGAGTAAAAGAGTACCCACAATTTGCCCATATTTATTGAAATTAATGAAAAGTCTACTAAATTCAGAAGCAGAACAGTTGTGAGGATGATACATCTTAAAACTTCTAGAATAGTACAGGCTCACTGTAAATTTGTTTACAGAAGAGCAGGGAAAATGTTACATCTACCCCTGGTTATATATAAATTCAAAATACAGAAGTGTTTTTACGAAAGTTTCATGAAGAAACCCTTCAACAGGTTATCGAGACCCATGATAACCAATTTTTTAAAAAAGTTTTTACCATGCCATGCCATCTTGTCCCTATTATTATCATAGCCCAGCACTCATAGGTAATTAAAAATAACATCTTGAAGAGAAAGGAAAGGATGCCCTAAAATGAGACAAATGCATGTAAAGCACATGGCCCAATGCCTGGTCCCCCACACATGCTCAAGATGCTCTAGTGTTCTGGCTATTAAATATCACTGCTACTGTGCTACTGTGGATGCATTTTCAAAAGGACAGAAAACCATAAAGATGTCACAAACTAAGTATGTGCCATGGACTATAATGTTTAGCACACAAATAATGGTTTGAATTAGCCAGAAGACCATTTTTAATTATGATGTTAACATTTACCAAGAATTGATTATATGCCAGGCACTTCGCAAGTTACCTTACAGTGTCCCATTTAATCTTGTAATAACATGATGAGATAGATATTATTGTTGGTATTATTAATAGGAATTTGGGAGAAATTGCATAACTAGCTAACTTATCTATACACAAATCTATCTAATTCCAAATCCACTCTCCTTCCATTATATCATGTTTCATTCATGGCTAAAACCATCAATCTCATGAGGATTTGGCAGGGGGTGGGGGTGGGGATGCACTTTCAAATGTATGATGCAAATTAAAATATCAAACAAATTTTTTATTTACATGAATGAGGAAGCTCCAACCTTTCATTCAGCATACTGGTACAGTACAGGAGAATGACATCTAGCTCCAACTAATACACAGAGACGTTTGTAGAGTAAAGTATATACTATTAAATACAAAACATACAAAATACTTCATAGGATTTATAATATCCATAAACTCAAGGCTCAAAAGAACCTGAGCAGTCAGTGTATTGTGAGCTCCTCATTTACAGATGAGAAATCTGAGGCTCAACGAGAATAGAGGGTACATGTAAGGCCAGGTAGTGGTGGTAGATCCCCTGAAGCCCAACCCAGTGCTTTTTCTACCACATCTCTGTAGGCTTTTTTCTTTTTTTCACATATTTTATTTTAAAAAATAATAAACTGGGAGGCAGTTTTGGGCCATGAGGCCACTGTGCGCCATTGCTTGTGCAACCAATAAAACACTTTATCTCTGATTAAAAAAAAAAAAATCAACTCAATGAGCTAGACTACTGAACCAAAATAGCTTCAATGGTAAGAAGCAGTAATTTATTTACTTTATCTATTGTGCCCTTTTCTAGAAAGGCCCTGGGAGCAAAAGCAGTGAAAAATTCCATTAATTAGAGTATCTAAAACAAACATCAGGCAATTAACAGACCATCAAACATGGCAGTAGTATAAAATGGGCATAAAATAGTGTTCCCTCATTGCCACTCTACCAGGGCAATCTTGCTTTAAGCTTCTTGCCTGATGCCTGTGATCCAATCAAATCAAAGTGGCTGGTGTAAGATTCTAAGACAACATCTCTCACACCTCACTTTAGTTCCCCAGTGTAAACCAAGAATTGTGTTTAAAAGAGGGCCAACATGCCTACCAGAGTTGCACTGACAGTGCTTAGGGAATGAAAGTAGGATCTTAAAAATGGTTAAGGGCCCAGTAATAAATAGCCATTGATAATTATACATTCTGGATTTACAGGACAGCCTGATGTCATGCTTTATTTCCATTTTAAATAAAGGTGGTTTTTTAAATGTACAGTACATGTGATTTAACTTCTATGTCTTAATTATTTTCAAACAGATTCACAAATCAGCATAAAAATACTTTTTGTCAAGTCATGGGCCCCAATTTGGTGTTCTAAAAGTATAAGTCACCAATCATATGCAGCCCTCAACTTAATTCCTTAAATTACTCTCAACAAATTGCTACAACACTGGAATCAAGCATTCCCCCATGACTTCCAAAGAAATACCCTATCTAGTCTGTTCAAAAGCTACTAAGGGGGCTGGCTAGATAGCTCAGTGGATAAGAGCGCCGGTGTACCACATGGGAGGCCCCGGGTTTGGTTCCCAGGGACCTCTCTGAGCGGGCAGAAGGCCTTGAGAAAGGCAAGCTGGGGGGAGACAAGAAGCAGACATAGAAAAAAACCACAGAAGAATGGAC
>PVKH010006975.1:0-20541 GCA_004027955.1 Chaetophractus vellerosus | reverse complement strand
TCAGGTTAATCTCTTTGTTTCAAGGTCAGATGGTTTGCAACCTTAATTCCAATCTTAAAGCCCCTTGCCTTGTAACATAATAATTCACAGGTTCTGGAAGTTAAGGCCTAGACATCTTTGAGCAGCTATTATTCTGTCCAACATAGGCGCTGGATTAAATAGAAACTCTGGAAATCTCCATCCAATACCCAGTCTCAGCTCAGGCTCAATAAATCTGAAATGCCCATTATTATTAAGTATAGTGGAGTTATGTTTTCAAATTATCAATAATCCAATTGTGACTCTCCCCTCTCCAATTCTAGCACATGTTAAGGAAATTCTAGTCTTATTTCTTCCAGGAATACATTCCTCAGCAAAAGTATAGGAAGCAGTATCCCTCTGATGGATTTTGAGTTTCAGAAGTTTATACCTTTGGAAAACATAGAGGAACTAATGACTTTGAATAAGGATCTAAGAGACGAGTAAAAATGCACAACGAGGAAGAACAAGCTTTCTACCACCCCCCATCACCCCCATCACACATATTTGTAATAGAAAAGCATCCATGGGCTGGAAGAGACGGGGAGATTCAACTGGGAAATAATTGTTAAATAAATGCTGGTGGCTCCCTTCTTACATGTACTGGGGCTACATGGAATGCAGCACATATCCAAGATGGGTTATGGGATCTCCGAACAGAAGCACTTTCTCCATTTATCAAGTCAAATTAAATCAAACCATATGATCCTGAAGGAAAATTTGCCACAATGTGTGTATATGCAAATGAGGTACTTGCAAGTCTTTTCTGTACTCCAATATGGTGTGGGAACCAAACATCAGTTTCCCAAAAATGGGGAAAAGTATCACAGACAGAATGATGGGATTGGAGGAATTATGCAGATGGGAATGAGAGATGACTAACCAGCAATTTGTGGAGACCCAAGAGTGTAGGTCTCTGTAGATGCCTTCATGGTCAGGAGAAATTGAAGTTAAGAAGTATTCCTCACTCCCATCATATACATCTTGTCTCTAGAAAATTCCCACAGGGCTCAGTTTAATTAAGCTTATATCACTTAGGCAAATAGATTTCAAAGGAAATTTAGTTGTTAAAAAAAATAAATAAAATTGGAGATAAGCATAGTTTATTGCTAGGACACTGAGGACCCTGTTGTGTCTATGTGAAACAGGTGAAATAAAATTATTTCAAGGAAAAACTTATGTATTATCATACATAAACCACAGGTGAGTTTAAAGAATAAAGAAACGTTCAGTGATAAAAAGGAATGAAGTCTAGATGCTATGATGTAGTTGAACTTTAAAAAAAAATTACACTAAGTGAAAGAAACCAGACATAAAGGGTACCATATTATATAATTGCATTTAAATGACATATCCAGGACAAATAAATCCATAGAGACAAGCAGATTGGTGGTTGCCATGGGCTGGGAAGAGAAGGGAATAAAGAGTAATTGCTTAATGGGTACGAAGTTTTATTTTAGGGTGATGAGATAGCTTGCATATTATTAATGCACTAAACACTATTACTATATTAATCAATTTACTAGAGTGAATGATTCACTTTAAAATGGTTAATTTTATGTTACATGAATTTTACCTCAACAAAAAAATGAAAATAAAGAAAATTTTAAAGTGGACTGGTTAACACTAGCATAGTAGGATATTAAGGGATTAAATTCTCCCAAAGTCCCCTGTTGTCTTAGTTTTCTGGCTGCTATGGCAAATACGACACAGTGGGTTGGTTTAACAATAGCAATTTATTGGCTCATGGTTTCAGAGGCTAGAAGGTTTGCTTTCTCCTGGAGCGGCTAGCATTCTGGCTACCAGCTTTACTGTCACATGGCGATATTCTCTCCTTTCTTTCTGGGTTCTATTGACTTTCGGCTTCTGTCTCCTAAGGCTTTTCTCTCTGTGTCTTTCTTCTGCTTAGAAAGGACTCCAGTAATCCGGATTAAGGCCCAACCGCATTCACTTGGGGCCTGCCTTAACATCTCAAGAGATCCTATTAACACACCCCAGGAATGCAGATCAATACCAAGAACATGTTTAAATCAGGGTACATAATTCACTCCACCATATCTGCCGACTATATTTTAGAATATTTTTATAAACTGGATATCATATTCAGTGAGTACCAGTATATAAACACACAAATACGTATGCAGGTATATATTAAGGAACACTATTCTAGGAGACCATGTAACAAAGAAATGATTTACATTGGGGAGGGATCATCTAAGAATTCACTGTGAAATCGGTTCTTGAGGTGAAATCTGAAAGATGTTAAATAAGTGGTGGGAGTGTTTTTGAGATAGAGGAAAAACTGCAAAAACCCACCTAGTGTGAGGAGGATTGAACTGAATATAACTGCTGAGGGTGGAGTCAAAGGGCTAAGGGCAGCACAAGGAAGGGAGCTGCATGGCAGACCACGCAGAAACTTTTTGGCAATGTTGAAGACTTACGTAGTCACCCTAGAAACATTGAGTGCCACCAATCCCTGCTTCATACTTTGTCATTACTCAAGACATCCGTAGGATTGTACTCACAGAATGGATGTTCTTTTTGCCTCTGTGTCTACTGTACTTCTGGCTCCCTCTCCCAGGCCTGTTCAGGCACTATCCTCTTCCTCTCTGCAGACCTCACCTATGCAAATTATATATATCCTTTGATGAAGCACAGGTAGAAACTTCTTTGTGAAGTCTTTCCTGACCTTAATCATATGCCCTTGGTTGTGGTAGTATAATGTATGTATTTCTACTTTGCTACTCAACATATTACTTTACATTTTATGTTTTTATATCTGCCTCCTTCACTCGACTCTGTGCCTCTTTAAACTGAGGATATGACTGACTCTTACCCAGCAGAAGGTTTGGCACAGCTAGTGGCTCAGTAAATACTTCCTGAATGAATAAATGAATGGATATTGGTCATATTGATTTAATTTACTCTGTAAAAATCGTTCTAAGATTCACATGGACTGCATGTAATTGTCTAATCAGTTTTAAGATCAGAGACTGCAAAATATCTAAAGAGAAAAATAGTAAGAAATTGAACTTTTAAACTTTTAAAAGTAGTATTCTAGTTTAAGACCATCATTGGGATAATTTGATTGTAGTGTTCTTTCACTAATACTGTATCTCTTTAGCATATTGAAAGCAAATTGTTTTATCTTAGAAGCAGAAATGTTAGGAATTTCTGGTGAAGATGGTTTAAATTGCTTAATAAACACTTTATTACTTTTTTTATTTCTTCAAAGCTATTGTGTCCCTGAGACTAACCAAAGTAAAGAAAAATTTTTTATATACAGTGTGCATGTCCGTGTGTGTGCATGTGTGTGTGCTATGAAACCATATACATTGAGAATTAAGATGATAGTAAACAAAATACCATCATTTGGGTTATAGTCAATATGTTCACTTGGTATGCATTCAAATATATGCATTTTGCTATCATTTCTATCTTCTCAAGTATATTGACTTCTCACCCTTAACAGCCTTTTTTACCAACAGTGAAGTATAGGGCTTCTTTGAGGAGGGTCGGGCTGGTTTAACTCTGGCCATTCACTCGATCTCTGGAGAACTCTCCCTAACTGCTCTTTTCTGCCAGAGTGCTCAAGCTATTCTTCCCTCCACTTCTTGCACTTTTGCTCAATTTTATGGAATGCTTTGCAAAATGGTACAGATAAGCCCCCTCAATTCTGTGTTTCTCTCTTAAAACTGAAGTTGTTTTATAGGTTAAGCAAGTTAATGTGTCTCTCAATAAACTCAGGATCACAATAGGCATTATAGAGCTGAGAAGGAAGGCAGAAAAAGAAAGAAAAATAATAATTTACATCATGCGGTGTTCTTGTGGTATTCTTGGTCCTGAAAAGATATTTTCATTTGCATTAGCTAAATTTATTCTCTCTGTAACCTTAAAGAATAAGAGACATGGGCACTATTATTTCTAGTTTATTTATCTGTAAAATGGGGATTTAATAATGTCTATCTAATATAATTGTTATGATTGTAATTGACACAATGCATATGTGTAGAAAATTTCCTGAATTATGGTAAGTACTTAATAAATGGTACCTCTTATAATTTCCCTCATTTCAAGGAAACATGTTAAACCTAAGAGATGTTTACTAATGTGTCCAAAGTAATAAGGGCTAAATCCAAGATTCAAATTAATGCCTTCTGACTGCAAACATGCCTCTATTGGGTGTCTCAAGAGAGATTACCTTTTATTAAATAGGCTTTTGTAAGCACCTGTCTTTACAATCAAATTCACTAATGGTTGTAATGGGAAGAACCTCCCCTGAGTTGGGAAGGATGGTTGGCCACATCAGAATCTGATCAGGGCAATGCAGAGGCGATTACTCTAAGAGGAATAGAATTCAGTAACCAAGGTTACTCAGATAGGAAATAACTGTAATTTGGACTGCTTTTCGATATTTAAATCTCAAATTTTGACTCTAATGAAAGCAACGGCTCAACTAAAATCTATGCTCTTGTGCTCTCCACCCCGCCCCAAAAAAAGACAGCCTGTATGCCAAAATATAAGTGGCATGATCCGTTAAATTCCAGTGATAGGAAGTTAGGATAAAAATTAGTCATCTATATTAAACAGGCAGGAGATAAGCATGACGTTAAAAGAATGTAATAAAGAGTAGACAAAAGCTTACAAAGCTCTGTCTGAATTAGTACTTATTTTAGCTCATAAACTGTGACTGTATTGTTATATTAAAAATGGTTCACATATTCCTTTTTTTTTCAAACGATCTAAATATCCTCACACATTGTAACGTGCCTGGTGGGAAATCATTCATATGTAAGCAAATTGGTGATTCTATAACATCTATAGCAAATATAAAAATGAGAGAAGAGTGAGTTTTGATAACAGCTGAAAAACTGGGAAATTGTTCAGTTGGCTCTTATTATCATGTCTTAAACATTGTATATAAGGAGAGATGCGCTCAGACAAGAGATGACAGAGTAAGTAGTGGGACTAATGAATGAGTGCCTCCAACTCAGTTGAGGAATATATTAAGCCAGCACTACTACAGGGTATGAAGTATCTTTTAATGTGACACTTAAAAGTGTGTTTAGGAAAAAAAATTGTATTAGAGTATTAGTACTATAATAATCAATTGCTATGTAAAGTATGTGCTTAATAATATGACTTTATAGAGAATTTATAAAAGATTTGAGAGAATGTTTTTGTTTATCTCTCTATTGACTAAGGCTACAAGAAGTTGCATACTTAGAGAGAAACACATGCAACTCTATGTTAATGCATTCTAATGAATAATTTATTAAATGTATGTATATATTTAACATAATAAATAGAATTTGAAAATCAATTTTTACAATAAACTATGATTAAACATTTAAATATGTTGTCTAAAGCCATTTACAATGCAATTCAATATTAAATATGAACGATTATTTTGAACACGTAATACCTTGAACAGCAGATAAGAATTCCAGAAATGCAATTCTTACAGAGCATATTACCACAGTTATACTTCAACCTATTTTTAAAATATTATCACCACCCATTTAAGTCATTTTTCAGTATTTCTACAGTCTCATTTATATCTTCCTAGATTTATAAAAATATTTATTTTGATATCTTCCTGGGTTTGCTATAATCTTACAAGAACAAGAAAAGATAACTGCCTCAGAGCAGCCAGATTTATAGGACGTGGATTATCAAGCCATTGATTCTAGGTCAGGGCCTGGGACCTCACTGCTTCTCTCAAGGTGATTTATAGTTTTCATAGTGCCATTTGTAATTAAGCTGAGACTTTGCTTTAAGTTTTTAAAGTCATATTTTACTTGCCATATCAGAGTGGCTTGTTTTTAATTGTTTATACCCTTCATATAGGTCTTATTATATACAAACATTTATCTTCTCTTAAAATCATGAGTTCTTCTAGTCTGGAGAGGCCAGCATTATACAGCCCACAGTGCTGTCATAAAGATACATTTATTTGTTTTGTTAGCATTATTGAAAATTGTGTATGCCTAATTTATATCCTATTTTAATTGGTAGAGCTTTATAGAGAATCATCTGCCAGGTAATAAGGATCTCATTCTTGGTGTCAAGTCTCCCTTCTAGGGTATTTGAATAAATTATTGTTTGAAATGTACCCTTGAGTGTACATTTCTTTAAATGTACCCTTCTATCAGTGGGTCTACAATAAGTATGATTACCCCTTTCTGCTATGTCATAAAGTGTGACTACCGCTGGTGATTGGGTCTTTCTATACTTGGTAATAAGTTCTACTTTTTTCTTTGTTTCATGGAACTATTTGATTAAGTCACAGATCCCTGCAATTTTATTTTTCCTTTCTCCAAAACATGGTTCATTTGGATAAAGTAAATAGCAAAGATCAAAATATAGGTGTTATTAATGTATTTAAGATTGGTGATAGGTAACTATGCATCTACTAAACATTAGGTTGAGTTTTCCAAGAAAAAGACTGCCAGAAAGAGTTTTAACTTCAGGAATTTCCCTGAAGAGTGCTATCAATATCAATACATGTGGGAGGAATAACAAATAAGATTCGGGGGAAGAGATAAATTGGAGTACAAAGTAGTCACAGCAAAGTCTTAGGGTAAGCCCTTAGGGAGTTCTGAATTTTTGATGACATAGCAGTGATGTCCCAAATGAGGGCAATCGAGCCTCACATCCACTAGTCTTTAGTAGTAAACTGTCCTTGGGTAATAGATGTGAACATACAGAAAGTAACTTTCTTCAGCCAAGTTCAAATAAAAGAAAAGGACTTAGCTGGGAGCCACCACTTCCAGGACATAAGGGAATGCATACTTTAATCCTGAAGGTTTGTCTGTTTAATAATCAACCTTAAGATACATTCATTAAGAAGTTATAGAACTAATGGATTTAATCATTTGTCCTGTTTTGTGAAGGAAAAATTTAAATTTATTTTTTTAGGTCATAGATGGTGTGGGGATTTCACTAAAGCTGGTGACTTGGGTACCTTTCCTTTCATTTGAAGCAATCTGGCTGGTCATTTATAAGGGACTGGAAAACTTGAAATTCAGTTGACACCTTCTTATAGGCACAGACACAGATATCTTGTTGTTGTTGTTGTTGCTGTTGTTATATGGGGATTAGAAGATAATTGGGGTCTGAGAATTTAAAGAAGAAATCTCAGGTCCCCAGTGGACCTTAGACCATCCCTAGTGGTACTGCTGCCTCAGGAGCAAGATGGAGTGGAAGAGTGGCATTAACAGACTAGTAAGAGTTTTGCATGCACAGCGAGATGGACTGGCCCATCCTGCTTGCTGTCCATAGCGATGATAGATTTGGAGAAAATTGTAAATAGCTGGATCATTTTGGTAGATAAAGAGTTGAAATGAGTAATAATAGCAAGGACTCCAACATGGTGATAAAGATATAACAACTTAATGGAAAACTGTTTGAGAGATATAAAAATGACAGTCACAGAAATGAGAATAAAAATAAATAAGCTTTTGTAAATAAACCTCAAAACACTAGAAATTAAGAAATACATTCCCTTCACCAGAAGTCAGGAAAAATGCAAAATAAAGCAATAATGATATACTATATTTTCCCAAATTAGATTGAAAACAAATAAGACATGGATCAACACAGAAGTACTTTAAGGTGTACCTGCCATTTCTGCCATTGGTGGCATAAAACTTCTTCCCTAATAGTTTACAAAAGGTTAGTTTACAAACCCTATAATTTTACATATTCACTAATATTCAAAAATCAATTTTTATATCCAGGCTGACCTGAAAAAAATTTTTTCATAATATGAAATATACTGGCTGTTCTTATAATGCTAGTTACTGAGACGTACAGAATTTATTTTACATTATTGAATAGTTTGTTAATGAAAACATACTGTGATATCCTTATTTCACAAATTCATTTTACTTTCCAATGAGTGAAATGAGTGAATAGAGAAAATTTCCTGTAAAGGCTTATATTTCTTCAAATATTAAAATATATATCTTAAAATATATCATAAATTCACCTAAAATGTTCATTCACATTAAATCCAGTGTGTACATTTTATCAAATAAAATGATTCAAGAAATTACTTGGTAAAATCAAAGATCATTTAGCAATTTTCTCATATTTATACATCAAACCATTTAATACAATAATTTAGTTCATATGTTTTAACAAAGACCTATTTTTATTTTTTAAGACTGATGTTGACAAGGTTGCTCATATCCCAAAATGAATAAATTTTAGCAGTAACTCGCAGTTGGTAATAGAAGTCAAGAACACTGAGGGTTTTTTTTTTATCACATTCAGAATATTTAATTTCCCCTCCATCTGATAATAATTTCACATGTAAAAAATAACACAAAACTATGTCAATTTGAAATAACCACCCACACACCTTATGGAATTAAAATATTGTGTGGGCTTGGAATCATGAATATGTTCTGGAAACATGATCTCCAAAAGCATATTTTTCTATAAAAAATAAATTTATAATAATGACAGTTGTTTGAACCAAATGATTTGATATTTTAAACGTCGGGAACTTGCTCAATAGGCTCTGGATCTTCGTTTACAGTGTTAACTAGAACATTTGGATTTCAAGGACATAAAGTCTCATGATAGTAAAATATAGTAACACAAAATTTTAGAATGAAGAGGGAACACAAAGTCCATTAAAATTTACCATTTTCTAGTACTGCATTGAGGTAATTTTTAGGTGCATACATAATTTTGATGTAGATGAAAAGATCATGTGTTCTACCAATTTAAATAGTTTTTACTGGCATATGGACAATATCTAAGATAGAGTGTACACACAGTTTCAGGATACCTCTGAGAGCTATCATTAATTCCTAAACAAACTTGGCACTGTACAAACAGGATATTAAAGCATGCTTTACAATTTCTTATAACTGAGTTATATTCAAAATAAGTTTTAGATAAATGTGTGTATTTCTTTCCCCCTTGCCATCCATTATATGAATAAAATTGGTTATTGTACATACATGTACCACTTGGAAGAAATTTTCAAGATAATTTTTCTATTCAAGAGCCCTTGAGTACTAACATCTGCTTTTATATGTGGTTTTAAATTAAGGGCTAGGGAGTAGTAATCTTAAAAACACGTCCCATATTTTTCCCATTTGTATGATTTTCTTACACAAAACAATCTTATAAGAAATAGATAGAAGAAAAGAATTTATTAACTGAAAATGAAGTGTGTAAGACTGAAAAAGAAGTGTAAGATAGCTATAGCTACTTTATTATTTAACAGCATTGTTCTTCTAGTGTCCTTAATAAATTTTAATTTACCATGTTTATACTTTAACAGCTAAGAAAGGTATTTATAATTTTTAAAATATATTGATTACAATCTTTGTTTTGGAAATTTGTAAATTCAACCATTGTTTTGAATTATCTTTCTGTTAAAAATTAAAACTCCAATCTCTTTGTATTTATATATATATATATACACACATGTGTTTGTGTATGCAAACACATACATATATATATCATTAACCTCTGAAAAGTAGAAGCTATGTTAGTTTATTCTTCAATGACCATTGACACAAACATAAGGGATGCTCTAATAATCAAGGAAGACAAAACAGTGAAAATTAATTTCACAGTAATTAAGTGAATGTTCAAACAACACTAAAAAAGTAAAGATGCATGTTCCAGTATTTAAGAATTGGTCGAATATACAAAATACCCTAACATTTGTATTCAGGGTTATAAAGTCTTGAGAGGCCATATTTAGACTCAGTGCTGTGAAATTTTTGTAACTTTAAAATACTGCAGGTTTTTTTTCATTTTTTTCTCTTTTTTTTTTTCTTGGACCATGAAACTGATGTTTTACTCCAAACTTGCTTTATTTAAATACGTCATTAACCTTTGTTTTTCTTCTATATTTTCATATCACTAAAGCTTAGTTAGTCCTTGAGTTGAAGGATTTACATAATTGTGTCTCTGTAAAATATTATCATCAAATTGTTCTATTAACATAGAAATACCATTTATATAATTGCTTGGAATTCTGTGGAATCATTTTTAACATCAGAAAAAAACACATGAGGGTATCCGATGAATGTCTCTTTGAAGAAGACATAGAGATAGTATCAGGCACTGCATGGTCTGCTATTTGGCTACAAATTCAGTTCAATTGAGCTAGCATTCATTAACTACTTACACTATGGCAGCTGCTATACAGGGATTATATGGCAAAGATGAGAAAGATGTGGATGTTGCTTTTGTATAGTTCACAAATCTTGTAGGCAAGACAAATCTGTAAATAATTAATTAAAATATTTTACTAAAAGTGGTATGATTGAATTCTATATGGGAGGCTCTACACTGTGTCTGTAAAAACCCAGAAACCAACAGCTCAGATCTAGCTTCTACTACTTACTAGCTGTAAACTTAAGAAATCCCCTTAAAATTCCTCAGCCTCAGTTTTATCAGGTGTAAAATGGGGTTAATAAAAATGTCCCCATAGAAATATTGTGGGAACTAATGCAGACATCGACATGTAAAGTTGTAAACTCAATGGCTGGCATAAAATAGTAGTTCAATAAATGTTACTTATTATTGTTTTGCCATTGCTAATATTCATTTTATTATCAAGGTAGAGAAATATCACAGAAGAAAAGATGAATAACTCTGGGGTTCAATGATTACTTAAAAATTTTTATAAAGTGTTCTAGCTACTCTAGATCATACAATAATTTAAATCTTACACAACTCTAAGAGAAACCTTATCATTTTATCAGTTCTTCCGTAGCTGAGGAAAATGAGGTTTAGCAATGTTAAACTGGCACTCAAAACCAGCTCAATTTGAGAAGCTGCTGCCACTAATTACCGTGAAACATTCAGTGGACAAAGGAGGGAAAGGATCATTCAGGAGAAGTGAATATTATGCGGAGAGATATTGGGTTTAATTAAATCACTGAAGACTTGGTCCACCTGTTTCCTCTTTATAATACTTCCTGTGACTGCCAAGCCCCAGAATTCCTTGTACTCAGCCAATTCTCAAATATGACAATATTTACACTCACTCATGCACTTGTCACCCATGCCGAAACTGCAGCCAAGTCCTACTAGAATTCCAATCTCTTGTCTCTTCTCACAGTGATATTTGGTGTTTCCTGTTTTATTTAGAACCAAATTAAATCTTCCAAGCTTGGATTTCTGTGGACTTACATTTGCCTTGTCCTACATTATCGAAAGATTTCCCTTTTTATTCTCCAAAATGATTCCTTTGATTTAGTCAAGCTGCATTTTTACTGACTTTTTACTAAATATAATTTTTCTTATTCCTTATTCTCTGCCATTGATCAAAATCCTTTCACTGACTAGGAAACTTTCCCCATCCTCTTCACTTATTTAAGTACCTGCAATTCTTCAATATCTGGATTGCGTCCCTTCCTCCCCGTGAGATATTCACCAATCATTATAGCCCTATATCTGAGGGGGAAAAAACTCTCAGAAAATACTCTATAGCCTAAAATTTAAGAAGTTCTGTAATGCTTAAGTAAAATGTTTAAGTAATGGTTTTCTAAGAAATTTCATCTGTGATTTACCTTTTAAAACAGAATAAACCCAGTGGTCATCAGAAAATGCCTATTATTTGTTACAATACATTTTTTTTCATTATAATGGCAAGTCCTTTCAAATTTTAAAGAGTTCTTTTCAGTAGGATTACTTGCATTGCAGAGAACATAACCCAGTTCAAAATAACCTAAATATTTAAGGGAATTTGTTGGTCCAAACAGCTAAAGTGTCCAATATTATTAACAAGTACTCAATCAAGGCTTGACCAAGAGACTTAAGGATTTTGTCAGGGATCTGGCTTAGTTTTATTTCAGCAATCCCTTTTTTACAGAATGTAGGTTTCATAATAAACCTGCCCAATACTCTCAATCCAACCACATATAGTTAGAAGATGGCTGCCAGAAGTTCATGGTAGTAACAGCTTTCCTTATTCCCTATCCACATGGAGAAGGAACTCCTTTACCTTGGGAATTTTTTTCACGTCTAGTGTTCTGAGAGGTACACTGTTTGAATTAGACAATTCAAATAGCACCAATAAATCTACTTCTGGAGCCAAAGAAATGGAGCCCTCACTTTTGATTCAATCTATTCATGTGCTTTACATTCTCAATTTATACTTAGATTCTTCAGAATCAAGAGAAAGTTTGGGAAGGATGGACATCTTAACAATATTGAGTCATCCAATGAATGAACCTTGATTACGTCTCCAATTATTTGGTTGTTGTTACTTATTTTTCTCAGTAATGTTTGGAGTTTTCAATGTAGAGATCTTGTATTCAATATGTGTTATACTATTGCAAATAATACTGATTTTTAATTTCATCACTATTTTTTGTTGTTAGTAGGTTAAAATACAATTAATTTGATATATTGACCTTGTAACCAGAAGCCTTATTGGTTCATTTATTAATTTTAAGAATGTAATAGATTTAATAATATTTGTATTAATAATTTTAATATGATTCTTCTGATTTTTAATTGCAATATATATTGATTTTCAAATAATTACAGTTTTACTGGCTGTATTTTATCCTTTGGCTTTCCATTGTCATATCCTACTATTGTCTGTCTTTTTACCCTTTTAGTTACTCTTACTAATAATCTTCATTTCTATACTCTCCTCCAAGCCTCTCTCTCCTGTCTTTTCCTTTCAGGCCTCAGCACTCCCTTTAATATTTCTTGTAATTCCTGTCTCTTAAAGGCAGCTTAGCAAAATAAAATAAATTATGTTACTGGTAGAGTGGGATACTCCTATTCAAATACCAAAAGTGGGGAAAAAAAAGGCTTTATAAATGGGTAATGAGTAGAGCCGGGGGAAAATTGTGAGGTGCTTGATAGAAAAGGCATAGCTTTCAAGAGACTGTTGGTAGAAATATGGATGCTAAAGGTACTTCTAATGAGGACTTAGATAGAAATGATGAAAAAAATCATTGCAAACTGGAAGAAAGGTGATCTTTGTTTTAAAGTGGCAGAGAATTTGGCAAACTTTAGTCCTGATGTCGGATGGAAAACAGAATTTGAAAGAGACGTGCTTAGATATTTAGTTGAGATTTCCAAACTAAATGTGCAAAGTGCTTCTTAGTTTCTCCTTCTAGCTTATAGTAAAATGCTTGAAGAAATGGATAAGCTGAGAACTGAACTCCTAGGCACAAAGAAACCTGAAATTGATTGTTTGGAAAACTCTGAGCTTCCAGAAAGCAAGTCCCCAGAAAAGAGTGCCCTGTGAGGATTTAAGTGAGTGTGAAAACAGTCAGCCATTTCAGTGTAAATAAGGGTTATAAATGCAGTTATCCAGAAGGGGTTTGTGGAAAGGGTTTGGATCCATGTGTATTACATGCGAAACTGACAAGTTTTTTTGTGAGATCTGTATGAATGGAACCACAGTCAACCTGTACTAATGGAACAGAAAAAGGACAAATTGAAGAAAAATCATTTCAAGGTCAGGACCATGTAGGCTGAGGTCTTCAGCAAAGACATCTTCTCAGGCCAAGAGAGCAGACCCACCCATGTGTGTGGAAAGTGTGACTATGTCCTAGCACTTGAAGAGGGCAGGCCTTCCACACCATTGTTCATGAACAGTGTTACCACCACAGTTTTTTCAGATGTCTAGGGACTTGCCTGGCCACCATCCAAAGTTTGATGAGAGTGGAGCCTAGAGGCCAACCATCACCCAGATTCTTGACAAGGGTGGAGCCAAAAGCCTGGCCATCAAGCCATGCTTGAAGATCCTGGAGCCTTCACCCCAGCATTTAGAGAAAGCATGGCTACTTGCAAGGTGTGGGGCTGCCACTCCATCAAGTCCAGGGAAGAAAACATTGGTCCATAGCTGACCCTCAGACTTTGAAATTTAACGGAGTACACTCTGCAGGGATTTTGGAATTTTTGGGACCCATGACTCCTGTTTTCCTTCCAATTACTCCTTATGGGAATGGGAATGCTTATCCTATGACTTGGAAGCAGATATCTTTTTCTCTAGGTCTCACAGGTCCACAGATAGAGGGTTATTGTACCCCAGGACAGACCACACCTAAAACCAACTTTGATGAGACTTTATACTTAGTATTCTTAATGAAATGATGTAAGGCTTTTAGGATATTGTGATGGAATGAATGTATTTGCATATGGAAAGAACATGTGTTTTGGGTGTCCAGAGAGTGGAGTGTGACGGTTTAAAGCTGTGTGTGCTCCAGAAAAGTATGTTCTTAAAGTTAATCCATTTCTGTGGGTGTGGACCCTTTGTAAGTAGGTTCTTTTGGTGAGTAGGACCTTAAGTTAAGATGTGACTCATGTCATTTAGGGTGGGTCTTAATCCTCCTACTGGAGTCCTTCGTAAGAGAGTAAAATTCAGACAAAAAGAGAAAAGCCACAGAAATAAGAATCTGAAAGTGACAAAATTTGAAAGAGAAAGGAGAAACGAGTGGATGCCACCATGTGCGTTGCCATGTAACCGAGGAGACTAGGATCGCCAGCAGCCAGTCTTCAGGAAGAAAGCACTGTCTTTATGGTGCCTTGATTTGGACATTTTCACTGCTTCAACACTATAAGCTTGTAAGCTAATGAATTCCCACAGTTAAAACCAAAATATTTATGGTATTTGCTTTTGGCAGCTTTGCAAATTAAAACACAGGCCATCAGGAAGGCCAGGCTAGAACTCTCAGACACTGGCTGAAGCTGCTCTCCACAGGTGAAATTTCTTCTTCATCAGAGAAGCCTCAAGTCTGCTCTTAAGGACTAGCAAATTATTGAATCAAACAAACCCAGATTATTGAGGATAATCTCCTTAGTTTAAAGTCAAAAGATTATGTTGTTTATCACATGGACAAAATGCCTTCATGGAAATATCAAGATTAGTTTTTGACTAATAACTAGGGACTGTAGCCAATTTGACATACCACAGATTGTTTTAGCATACATTAAAATAAATATGATTAAATAACCCTGTCACACAGGAAAAATATCCTAGTGCCTTTTATCTAATCTCTTCTGTTTTATGAAAGACTTTCAGAATTGTATTGTTTTTTCCCCTGTTTTAATTCATCATATCTTCAGATTAAGTATAATTCAGTTGCAGTCTCTCTGCGATTGCTGTGCCTTTCAACATTTAACCTCAAAATGAATACTTCAACTAACTTGCTCTCTGCCAAACCTTGCCTTAATGTATTATAATATTCTTTTAACAGTATCTCTATTATAGCCACAGAGAAAGTCCTGAGAATCGATAAAATGTAGAATAAACAGAATTTAACAGTTTTTAAAAAGTATTAAGTACTTGAAACTCACCGATAATATTAAATAGTTAAATTTTGTTATTATGGAATGCTACCAGTATGTATACTTTTAAACAAAGCACAATAGCCTCTATCTTTGGTTACCCAGAATTGGAGAAACTTTACTTCTTTTAGAGATTCATTTTATGGATACTTATACAATCCCAGACTGTTAGGTTAAGTAATTTATAAAAAGCTACAGCTTCTTGTAAATGTAACTAAAATAAGGAAAACTAGCTACTTATCAAGGGGAAGGTATCTTGTATACAAGTAGTTCTGAAAATTTTTCATTTTAAGTCCGTCAATATGCTCGAATTTCTAGAAGACTATTCATTAGACCTGAAAATAGTTTTATTACACTTTTAAAGGTTGGTATAAAAACTAAATGAAAAAGTAAAAAGAGTATTAAATAAGCCATAAAGCTCATAAAGGTTTATAAAAGCCTATATAATTCCTAATTTATTTGACGGTTTTGATATAAGGATACTGATAAAGCAGTCTCCCTCTCTAGATTCTGTCAAATATAGGAACAAGAAAAAACTAAAAGAAAAATGGATTTCATATCTTTTTTATCAGATAGAAAATGTTTAGAATTGAGTCTATTTCAAAAGCACCAGATACCAGGAAAAGATTATGCTATTCTTGTCTCTGTTATTAAACTCTTTGCTTTCATTATTCAGTAGGTAAATTTCAAAAAAAAAAAAACTTTTTACAATATTTTTATAGAAATCAAACAGTTCAAGAACTCTACTAGTGATCTCAAAAAAGATGAGCATTTGTTTTACTAATAGGACAAAGGGAGATCATCTGATTGGAGGGTGTCATTGGATTTAGTATGTTATGCCCCTATTGTGTTGTTCTGGAACAAGAAAAAAATGTTGAAAATTGACAAGGAAAAAAAGCTATTGCCCTCTTAAGATTATCTAATGATTCAAACAATTAAACAAACAGAAGTAATTAATCATAAAGTTTTTAAAGAGGAATAAGTGACAAAAATCAAGGAGTAATGTGGATATATATTTTTGCATTCTAAAATATGATTCTAAAATAATTTTTTAAATTTCACTCTCTCCTAATTTGAAAACATAATGCAAGTTATGGGGTATGGAGAATAGACAGAAAAATGGAAAGACTTAGGAGACTTCATCTGAAAATATTTTATCTCAAGAGCTTTTCTATTTAAATATCGTGGACATTACAAAATTTCTATCAAGGTGTCCTTAATAACAGAGAAGAGTAAAATGTTCACTAAGAACATGGGAGCAACTTGCGAAGATATTTATCGGAAGTAAACAATTTATATAGGCTCATGTTTTATTTTTACAGTTCATATCGATTTCGTACTTCTTACTATGTTATAATTATTATAGTTAACCATAAAACAGAGATTTCACCAAACCTCCAGAAAAACTGATGCTCAAGGAAGATGTGCCAAGTTTATCCTGTGGCCTTACATATCTCTCGAGTTACTCATGGCTATATTTGGAACAAAACAGAGTTTTGTGAGTTTTTGTTTAATTATCTGTGTATGGTTTCCTTGCAGGTAAAACTTATTAGTTTAAATAATGTTTTCTATTATTGTAGCAGTTTGGCATTATTTATGACTTCCAAAAACAGATATTGGATTATGTTTGTAAACTGGTCTGTTTCTCTGGGCATGATTAAATTATGATTAGGCTTTGATTGAGCCACTTCAGTAGGACATTGAGTCCTTGCCCCCTTGGTGGGCAGGGACTCACAGAGAAAACTACATGGCAGAGAAAAGAGTGAGAATTTTGAAGCTGGCGTCCAGGAAGTGAACACACAGAAGAACACAGAGAAACACAGACTGCTCCTTAGAAAAAGCAGAAGGCCCAGGGAAAGAGACAGAGGCATTCGCCTGATAGTCTACAGCTGGCCTTGTGGAGAGAGCACTGCAGCTGAGCCCACAGAGAAATGGAGCCCCAGGAAGAGAGGGACCCAAGAAGCCTGAACATCAGCAGCCATCTTGCCCCAACACATGGCAATAGACTTTGGTGAGGGAAGTAACTTATGCTTTATGGCCTGATAACTGTAAGCTTCTGCCCCAAATAAATATCCCTTATAAAAGCCAACAGATTTCTGGTATATTGCATCAGTATCCCTTTGGCTGACTAATATAATTATTATATATATTTTTGATGATCAGACTTCTGAAATCCTCATTTTTCCAGAATGATCATTATCAAAGAATGAACTCAAAAGGCCTTCAAAATCATGAAAATAAGTATCATAACACCTGTTCATGTTACTCTAACCACTGTCACATTGCCCCACCAACAAACATACACATACCTTCACCACTCAAGTACAATAGTATTGAATCTTTAAAAGTATAGCAGATTTCAAATTTTAGCTCTAATATGTAGAGTTTGGAAGTTAACACAGCCACCTTTACAAGAAAAAGGCAGAGAGAGACAGACAGACAGAAAGAGAAGAAATTGCAAGATAATCAATGTAAGCAGATAAGTGGGAACACAAGAACCAAAAGGAAATGTTAGAAATCAAAGACACTGTGAAAGGGAAGCAGAATATATTTAATAGGGTCATGAGTTGACTTGTTTGAGCTTGAAGAAAGGTGAATAAAAACTTCCCCAAATAAAATGCCAATAGAAAAAAGAATGGAAGAGATAGAGCACAGCAACCAAGAATTGCAGGTCAAAAGATATAACATACATATAATGAGAATACCAAATGAGAAGAGAGAACAGATCAAAGTTGAGGTAACAATGGCTGAAAACTCCCCAAAAGTCAGAAAAAACACCAAACCAAAACACAGATCTAAGAATCCCAGAGAACACCCCCAAGGAGGATTTTCTGAAAAAAAACAAAACAAAAAAAAAAAAAAACAATAACAACAGCAGCAAACCAAAACAAAGTAAAACAACTTAGGCATATTATAGCCAAATTGCAGTAAACTAAGACAAAAAAAAATCTTTAAAGAAGCTGGGAAGGCAAGTAGGAGTACTCTTATGTATAGAGTATTAAGGAAAAGTAGCATAGTGGACTTCTCATCAAAAAACACACAAGCAAGAAAAGAGTGGATTTTAATAGTCAAGTGGTGAAAGAAGAAGATCACCAAACTAGATTTCTATGGCCAGTGAAATTATCCTGAAAAAGGATATATTGCAAAAGGATAATTATCTTGCCAAAAGGAGCCATAAAAACTTTCTGAGAGGGAACCAGCTGTAGCTCAATCGGTAGGGCGCCAGTTTAACACATGGGAGGCCCCAGGTTCAGTTCCCGGGGCCTCTTGGTGAAGGCAAGCCTCCTGGTGAAGGCAAACCGCCGTGCGGTGAGCTGCCTCAGCGGGATGACGCAGCAGGACAAGATGAGCAGACACAGAAAAACGCAAAAAAGCAAATGAATGCAGTGAGCACAAGCAGCAGGGGGGAGATGTATAAATAAATAAAAATAAATCTTAAAAAAAAAAAACTTTCTGAGACACATAGAACCTGAAGGGATTCCTTACCTGTAGGCATGCACCACAAGGAATGGTAAGTTTTCAGGCAGAAGGAAAAGTCAGAGGTCAGAAACTTGTCTGTACATAAAGTAAAGAAGAGTGTCAGAGAAGGAATAAATAAATGAAGATAAAATAAAATATTTTTTCTTATTTTTAATTTATTCAAAGGATAATTTTTACTTTTAGCAACAATAATAAATTGAGTGATTATAGCATATGGTTAAGTGAAAGAAATGAAAATAATGTCACCAGGGAAAGGAGGATTTGTTTTAGATGTTATGTGGAAGTTCTTCAGGTGATGAGAAACAAACACAAATAGCCAGACAGCTAAGAATGCATGAAAGGACAGCTTTATTAGATCAAAGGGCCTGGATGGGGATAGGGAGAATGAGGGCAGTGGAGGAGCCTAGGACTTACTTAGCCTAGGCTCCCACAATGGTCAGTGGAGGGGAGAAAGAGAGCATACGGGTCCAGGGCTCTTGCCTTTACTGTGATCCAGAGGGGAGGAGTCAGGTTTTCCAATGGTTGCTAAGATTGGAAGCTTTAAACTATGCAGCAGGAAGGGCAGAAGTAGCAAGGACCATTTGGGGAAGCAGAGGGTGGCTCTTATCATTCAAACTATACATGCCTTACTAGTTGAGGTTATGCCCAGGGCAGGGATAATTATGACTAAGCCAGACAAGATGATGAGGTACCAAATATAATTTCTTTTATACCATTACAAGAATGAAATAGAAATACTTTGTTATAGGGTATCTGCATTACACATGTAATGATATATTTGAATGTGAATTTAGTTAAAAATGTGTATTTTAAACTTGTATAAAGTTTAGATCAAATACAAAATTAGAGAACACAGTCCCCATGACTGCTATCACTAATGACACCAACTGCAAATTTTGGGATTTCCAAAACTACCCTCAGGTTTGGCAATTTACTAAAAGAACTCACAGAACCTACTGAAACCTAAATACTAAAGGCTGTGGCTGAATACAGGGAACGAATACAGACTGAAATTAACTAAGGGAAGAAGTACATATGGCAGAGCCCAGGAGAGGTCCAAACATAGAGCTTCCATTATCATCTCTCCATTGACTTAGGAGAAGTTATTCTCCTGGTATCAGTGTGTTACAATATGCACAGAGTATTGCCAACCAGGGAAGTTCAGCTGACCCTCCATGTTCAGAGTTTTTATCAAGGCATCATTGATTAATTGCTCATGTAGTTAATCACAGTCTTCAGGTTGACTGATACCATGTGACCCAAAGCTTTCTCACTACTGGAGTGGGAATTTTCAGATAAGCAAGGGAGGGAGGCTAGCATAGATCATGTCTTAATGGATTAGTTTGGAGACAACAGTATGAGCTCATGTTTAGCTTAATATAGACACTGATGGTTGCATGTAGAAATATTTATAAATATGTGTATAACCACAAGTTAATATACACTCATATAATTCCTTTCTCTGTCAGCTGAAAGGGCCTAGTAGGAACAACAATCCAGCAAGAATGATTACATCAAGAACTTGCCTTTTAAAGCCATTCTTCAATAAAACGAATCAGGGTTCTTGGAGCAATGGCTGATTCTAGACTGGGACAGAAAATGTACAAGATAAGCCTGGAGTATCTTTGAGTGGCAGAAAATAAGGAAATGCTAAACACACCATCACACATGCAGTGTTGGAAGTATATCAGAGAGACACAGTAATCAACTGAAAGAACTCCCAAGGAGAAATACGGGAACAATTTGAGC
>PVKH010006974.1:0-20592 GCA_004027955.1 Chaetophractus vellerosus | reverse complement strand
CACGGGCAGGGCAAAAGCTGCCATGGGCAGGGCGAGCTGCCTGCAAGGGGAGCAAAGCCACCCGCGAATGGAGCAAAAAAGCCGCCTGGGAACGGAAGCAGACCCGCTCACAAGCAGGGCAAGCTGCCTGTGTGGTGAGCTGACTCGGCGCGTCGCCGCAGCGGGAGGACACAAAGCAGACATAAAAGAACACAAAAAATGAACACACAGCAAGAGCAAGCAGAAAAGGGGAGGGATATGTAACAACAACAAAAAAAAGTGTTCCTTTTTAAAAAGGGGCTGCAGAGCGGGGGTAGGTCAGTGGTTGAGTGCCTGTTTGGCATGTACGAGGTCCCAAGTTCAATCCTGGGTACCTCACAAATAAAATTAAAAATGAATGAATTAAAAAGGGGTAATGTTCATGAATACAGTTCCATTGTTCCTGAGATCATCCCTGGTTGATTTGGGAAGGGTTCTTTGGAGTTTCGTGAGTTATGTATAACAATTTGGTTGTCTTCAGCAAATTTTTTTATTATACCTAGATCAGTTTAAGATGTGGGCTGGTCAGTAAGTCCATTTTCTTTCATACTAATAATAGATATGTGCTGATTTTCCTAAAAGCACTCTAGACCTATAAACATGTAGTTATACTCCTTCTTTACTAATCAAATAGCAATGCTTTATTAAGCTATCAGGCTAGAACCAAAATCATATGCAACCTATTGTTTCTGCATTTGACAAAGGGAAAGGTCACAATTCATTAAGAACCTTCTCTGTGTTCCAGGCATCTTGTAAAGTACTTAGCTTAGTTCATTTAATCTTCATAAAGAGTTTTTGTTGTTTTTTGAATCTTTGAAGTTTTTTTATAACTGTTTTATTGAGATATTCATAAACCATAAAATTCAGCCATTTCAAAATATACAATTCAGTGGTTTTTAGTATATTCACAGATAGTTGTCACCATCATCACTAATTTCAGAACATCATCCTCTTGCAAAGAAACCCCATACCTATCCAAAGTCAATCCCCATTTATCCCTCCACTCAGCCCTTGGACCACTAATCTATTTTCTATCTTTATGGATTTGCTTATTCTGGGCATTGCATATAAAGAGATTCATACAATATTTGCTCTTTGTGACTGGCTTCTTTCATTTAACATAATGTTCTCAAGGTTTGTCCATGTTGTATTGTTTATCAATAGTTTATTTCTTTTATGGCTGAATAATAGTCCGTTGTGTGTATATACCACATTTTCCCTCTCCATTCATCAATTGATTGAGGTTTGGGTTGTGTCTACTTTTTGGCTATTATGAATAATGCTGCTATGAACATTTGTGTACATGTTTTTGTGAACCTATGTTTTCAGTTCTTTTGGGTATATACTGGAAGTATAATTTCTGGGTCATAGGATAACATAGGAACTCCTGAACCATTTTCCAAAGCTGTACCATTTTATAATCCTACCATCGATTCATGAAGGTTCCAATTTCTCCATATCCTTGCCAACTTTTTAAAATTGCCCATCTTTTAGCCAATTCTAGTGGGTGTGAAGTGGTATCTCATTGTGGTTTCGATTTACATCTCCTCAAGGGCTAATGATGTTGAGCATCTTTTCATATGCTTATTGACCACTTGTATATCTTTGGAAAAATGTCTATTTGGACTCAGTACTTTAGTCTATAAAATGGGGATAGTACTTCTGGCCTTGCTACATCCTTGAGGACGATGTAATGAAAGGGTGTATCTAATGCCGAGCATAGGGCCTAACATTTAATAGATACTTACTAAATGTTCATTTCTTCTTTCTCCTACCTCCGGTTTCTCAGAAGAAACTGAAGCTTAGAGAACAAGTAATTCACTAGTTCATTTTACAGTTAGTGGGTTCATGCTAGATTAATTCTAGATCTTTCAGATTCCTACTAGATTCAACACTGAATTCGCTCCAGCAGCCCATCCTTTTTGTATATGCTGAAAAACCTTCTCTTCTGTGAAAAATGTACTATGAGAAAGCAAACTAGTTATTTGATACTGTCTTTTGTATCTTTGCTATAAGAGCAAATGTTAGCTGATTTAAAAAAAAAAATCTTTTCAAGGCATTGGATTTAACAGGTTTTCTTCAGGTCAGTTTGAAACATGTTGTATGTACCTAAATAAATACAAGGCTTTCTTCTCGTTACACTTTTACCTCTCTAGAATAAAATTTCCTTAACAGATGAATAGCTCCATTTTGGATGAATGTTTTAATGTGTGACCCTCAAGTACTATTTTAATTAAAGCACATGAGGAACTCTGGTTTCCATATGATGGTGTTACCTTAAAACTAGCCTGTTTTAAAATGTGCTTTATGGTGAGCAGGACAGCTAACATATACTATTGACCATTTTGTTTTTTTTGTGGATACTAGAGAAGAGGCATCTGTAAATTGTGTGTAAATTAACCAGCTTTATAGTTGGAATTCTTACTTTGCACAGCTAACTAAGGAGAAAGAAAAGGTAGAAATCTGGTGATTTTTTACTAATTTAGGTTATCGAGTATATATTATCAGGGGACCAGTTGAGGAGTACATTGACCAACATTTACAATTAATTGTTGATTACCATCAGGGAGACTTCAATTTTCTTGTGAAGTATTATTTTTTAAAACAACCAAGGAAGAATCAGTACTTATTATGAACTGAGACTAGAGCATTAAAGAGATTAGCTTTCTCTGGATTTTGACCCTTTCAAATTAGTATTTTTATTATTAATATTAGATTACGAAAACAACGTTTACTGTATATTAGGCACGTTGCTGAACACTGCAACAAAACAATTCCTTGAGGTGCAGGTACTGCCTGCATTACTATTTGTCTTTTACAAATCAAGAAACTGACTGTAGAGAGTTTAGGTAACTGATCCAAAAGTCACAGAGTTAGTGAGAAATGGAACAGGGATTTAACCCAAATTTTAACTCCAGAACTCCTCTCCTAACTTCTTTGCTATATTGCCATTAAATACCATTTTGTATTCACGGTAGTTAAACAATGAGAATCCTGTATTTTACTTTGCTTTTCAAAGCATTGTTGTGACTCATGATGTTAATAATGTATTTCCTGTGTGTCTAAGGGGAAAGGTTCAAAATAGGTGCTTTCATTTACAATTGAACTTGGAATCAAGAAAGAGAGAAACTGTGTTTTGGGGGTCCTACAGGATATGCCTGGTGGTAGCAGCTTCAAAATGCTGCTCATTCCTTGTTGCTGATTTGCTGAGGACATTTGGGCCAGTCACCAGGCTATCTTCACGTTTTCTTTTTCTGTAAAATGAGTGTAATCCATATCATCTTTAGCTTCAAAAGAGCAATTGCAAGGAACTCTGAGCCTCTGTGTGAGGCACTTAAGAAAATTTTAGCTCGAAGATTCTTGTCTGGAGAGGTTTTTATGTTCCCTATTGTGTTTGGGGGATTGGGTAATATGATGCTGCTTTAGAAATTGCATTGTTATTTTGTTTGGGATGCAATTTCAAACTTGAGCTCGAATATTATTTTTATTCCTAATTCTATAAGCCAAAGGAGTGGTTGTCTTTTGTAACCTCATAAGAGTAATAACCACACATCATCCATTTAAAACAATGAGCCCATTTTATTATGCTTCCTCTGTTATACTTTTGGAAATGGCACACCTGATTTCTATTCTTCCTTACATGGGGCTCTGAAACTATTAGACAATGCCTTTAGAGTAAAAATATGTCATGCCATAAAGGGAGATCATAAATTAGGAGAGCCTTCAGGGTCCTCTCTAATCCTGTCATTCTACAAATTAATAAATTGAACTCATCAGCATTATCTGAAATGTTGAAGGGCTACATAGCTAATTAGTAAGAACCTGAACTAGAATCCAAGTTTTTTTACACGTATCTTGTACCTGCCCTCTTCTAGTCTAAGATACTTCCTTTTAGAAAGAAGTTAGGTGTGGTTTTTGAAGTAAATGGTATGTAATAAACCAACAGAGTGATTCCCTTGCCAGTAATTTTTCGGTGGAACAATAAATACTGATGATAATAATATCTTCCTTTGTCTAACCACTAAATGTCTTTTCTAAAGGGACCTTTATTATGTTAGGTATATTTTCATAGAATGTACACATTTTCTTTTAGACAGTAGAAAATGTAATCACTGTTAGCCTCATGTGGGTAAAGTATGATGTTCATATCTGTAAATAATACCGTGTTTCCAGAATCCAAAGCTGAAATGTAAAATAATTAGATTTTCTACATGTTGTTTTTATGAGACAAAGTGACAAGCATATTAACATGAAAAATTAATCACCCAGACCAACTTTTAGGGTTGTCAGAGGGTCACTTTAGACTCTGCTGCATGTCTTGCACTGATTTCCACATGAACCCTAGCCCTGGTGATTGATGATTCCAGTAGTATCCAAGAGGCTATAAGGTCCTAAACATCCCTTGGAATTATCAAAGAAATCTGTTGTTTATTCCACCAAGGATTTGAATTGGCTACTTTACTTTTTAGGAAGAAGCATAATTTCCTGATTTTTCTGATTAAATTTGGTCATCTGTGTATGATATGTAGTGGAATCAGTTATTGAAAATACTCAGTTGTCCAAAATATCCTGGCCTACAACCTCTGAATAAAAGGAGCCCACAGGAGCTCTGTGAATGCTGCCTAACAGAGCATGGAGCTCTGATAGCAATTATAGCAATATTTGAGCAATTATAGCAATATTTGCTGGAAATTGTTCTATTTATCTTCTCCTGTAATTATGCACTGTACACAGTCACCCTTCAAACACTGGAAAATATGAGGAAAACAAAGCCAATGAGTATACATTTACATTTCATTCGTGGTCACCTAATTTTTATTTGTGGTTCAGTCTGGTATGATTATTTTCGAGGATGTATGGAGCCTTTTTATCCTTCAGACAGGATCACCAACTATCCTTTTTATTTTCATCATCCTTTGTCCTTTATCTTTTCAAGCATACTATTGTTTAACCGTTGCTTTGCGTAAGATATGAGCCTTGCTTGTCAACTTTAATGTGGCAAAATGAATCAGGTTGCCATTGATTTCAGTCTGAATAGAACAGCCATCTTCAAATAGGAAGAAGGTTCTAGCTTCAGGTTGTTTCAGCTCTGCGTGCCTTGCCTAGCCTGCCGTGTAAAGTCAGTTGCTTCCCTCCAAACAGCACTGTATTAATATGCACAACATGGCCATTTTTCAGTAGAAGGTTATTAGAATGCTAGTTTGTATCCTCTAGTGAATGAAATGATGTGTGATTATGAAGTCATCAGGCATGGACCAGTAAGACTCCAGAGAGCCTGCCCCCTCCGAGGTCCTCGGGGTGCCATTGATTGGTGGCCATGTGTTTGTGCCCGATAGACTGTGAAATGGTGTGTTGCTACACGGCTGTGTTGCACCTGCGCCCCACGGAGGTGATTGATTGGTTTGGTCATGTGGAATGTTCCCATCTGGTCTGCAGTAATGTGGTGGTTTTTTTTTTTTTTTGGTTTTTTTTTTTTTTTCCCGTCTGTGAATAGCAAGTGCTGGCTGGATAGTTAGAGCAAACAGTTTCAGAGGCTAAATAATCCTTTCCCTCTAAGAACAAATCGGAATTTGAAGGAGTTTATTTGTGTTTGCCTTGTTTTTATGAAGGAAGACATTCTTCATTCTACATCAGGTTCCTATCCCTTCTAAGGCATTATGCTTTTTCTTTTTACCTATTTCTATCTCCTCCTCCCAATATAGATTAAAATATACTTTATATATTTTGAATTTGTGGAATACTAAAGTAAAATCTGTTCTCTACTGTTTGTTGTTCTGACTTGTCACTCGAGGTGGTTTGCAATTTTTTAAAAGATGGTTTCTATGATCATAATTGGATTATCAAAGTACTGATGTATTTTTAAGCCTTCATTTAACCTCACAAAAGCAGTGGTTTATTTATTGAAAACTACTGATGTTGCAGTTTAAATGTCAAGAAATTATTTATTAGGTTCTTTTTTAAAAAGATTCTATAGTTATATTGGGCGGTCTTGTTTGATATTTCTTAATCTTAGTCCTTTTTCATAATTGATCTATTCATTCCACCTAATGACTAATTACATATCAGAGCACATCATCAGCCACATTCATCATAGTAGAATGTAATAATCAATGACATTTCAACAAAGGAAAAAATAAATATGCAAATAAGGCCTCATTAACATTTGCATGAGTTGTTTGAATAATCACGTTGCTGACAAGGCTGTAATTAACAGAAATTGATGCTGAGTTCAGTATTTGATAGTGTGTTTTCTCAGCGTTTTATTGTTGTCACTGCGGGGGCTGAAATGAAGTTCTGCTCTACTTGTACCTTGACTGGAGTTTGATGCACTGGGCTGTGCCAGGTACCAAAGGCTTCTGGGAGCCCTTGATTTGTCTGTAACCTACACTTAATGCATATAAAGATACTTTATTTAAATTGCCTTATTTTTTAATGAAGCACTTTAGATTTTAGCAATTATAAAACAACTTAGAAAGAAAACAAACATGAAAATTTAAACCGTTATTTTGCCAGAACTGCCTCATAGGAATCAGATACTATAAGACTTTAAGGTTTACATTTGTTTATTCCGTGGAAAATTGATGCTATAGATTTTTTTCCCTTAGATCTGGCCCAGTGGATCACTGTCTAGAGGTTGAGCTTACGGTAATTGAAAATCACTTGCTTAGGAAAAAAAATCTAATTATAAAATGCACAGTTTTTTTTTTTTTTTAATAACTCTCCTCCCCCACATTCCTCCTCCTTTTCCTGTACTGTTTCCTGTTTTTGTCATGGATATTAACGGAAATGCACTAAACACAATAAAGCTGTTTATGTCAGTTTTTTGGATGACTGCAAGTGCTGATTATAACAAGTTTAAGGAATTTCCTTTGTTGAATGTGTACCCATGCCATATGGCTCAACATGGAACATTAACTTGACAGGGATAATGGATTGTGGTATATGGAGACAATTTTGCCTGCAGCTTTACTATAACTCATTCTGGTTGGGGATCACAGGTTTATAGTATGGGATGCAGCAAACATCCAGATGGATTTACTTTACATAAAAGAGTTGCATTTCTTTTTATTTCCTCCCTGTAATTGGAAAAAGAACATTTTTTAAAAAGAAGCAAAATATAAAGAAGTAAACAAAGAAGGGAAGATTGTTCAAAAGAAGCAAAACATACATTCTATGCAATGTTTTTTGTAAAATGCTGTGAAAGAGACTATTTCTGTATATATAGAATATTACTTTAGAGTCATGGTTTACCTAATCTTATATTGTTTTATTTTTCAAGCAATGTCTATAGTGAATTTTCCTTTTTTAAGACTAGAAAATTGTCTATATCAACCTTCTTATATCCCACTGTTTCTGATTTGTAGACATGAAGGAACAAGCAATATCATTTCTACAATTATTTCAGTAATGCTTGACTAGTAGCTGCCTCTGAGATAGGAATTGGCTTTGTAAGATTTAAGATAGAAAATCTTTTAAAAAAAATGTATCCAGTGCTTTCACTGAAATAAATTGCATATAGTAGAAGATATGGCTTGCTGTTTTTGTTAAACAGTAATAAAACAAAATTTCTAACTCCTGCCACCTTGGTTTTATATGTACACCTTTGAGAATTACTCTAATTTAATCTGGTAAGAATAGGAAAACTAAAAGCCACTTTGGCAAAATGATCAATATAACCAAAGGTTAGTTACCTATAGAATGCTTAAATACATAGTCATTAAGAGCTAGCATCTATTTTTGCTCAGTTAGGGAGGGGGAAAAAATCTAGTATATTTTTTCATGAAAACCTTGTACAGACCAACTGGCTTGTTGGGTTATTTTCATTTACTTTCTTTCTTTTTTTTTTTTTTTTTAAGATTTCTTTGTTTGCTTTTTATCCATTTTTACTCCCCCCCACCCCCACCCCCGCCCTGTCCCCTTGTTGTTTTTGTGTCCATTTGCTGGGCAATTTTCTGTGTCTGTTTCCTGCCCTCTCTTCTCATCCTTCTTCTCCTGTCTTCACTGGGATTCGATTCTGGGAACCTCCGATGTGGGAGAGAAGCATCCTACCATCCACGCCACCTCAGTTTCTGGTTTTTCAGCGCATCTCGACTTAGCTCTCCCTTGTGTCACTCCCCTGTTATATCATCATCTTGCTTCGTGCCTCAGCGGGGCCTCACGGCGCACCCGCACGCAGGGCCTGGCAGCCCACATGCCTTTTATATTTTTTCTTTACTTTTACCGGAGGTCCCAGGGATTGAACCCAGGTCCCTCCATATGGGAGATGGATGCCCAACCATTTGAGCCATACCTGCCTCCTTCATTTTCTTTTGAAATTACTTTTATTTTTATTTCCCATTCTGTGTTCGTAGAAATGTAAAACCAATGGAATCAATTAAATAACATGCAACTTCACAGATTCTGTCCAAATAAAATCATTGAGTTATAATCTCCTTGATATATTAGATAATATGCTTTTTCTTAATATAGGGGATGAAGAACTCCTGTACCCTCTAAACTCTAGGCCTCCGATTCCTGATGTCTTTGAAACTTTACTGATTACCTGGGACATCCACAAAAGTCAGACTGGGTTTTTAACTAGTTCTCCTCTCCTAGAAAATACTAGAAATGGGAAAGAAGCTAGCATTCCCTCCCTCCACCCCCATGCTGGGGAGAGATTTTCTCTTCATGCATCTTATGAAGTCACAGCAGTCTATCAGAACCATGGATTGAATATTTGAACAGAAAAACAATAACGTCCTTAATGATGTAATTAAGTCACAAGATTTTTTTTTAAAAGATTTGTTTTTTAATTTATTTCATATCCCCCCCCTTTCTGCTTGTTCTTGCTGTGTTCATTTTTGCGTTCTTCTGTGTCTGCTCATCTCCCCCCACTGCGGCGACCCACCAAGTCAGCTCACCACGCAGCAGCCTGCCTGCCTGCGGCGGCTTGCCTTCTCAAGGCGGTCTGCCTGATCGAGGAGGCCCTGGGAACCGAATCCAGGGCCTCCTATGTGGTAAACCAGTGCCCTACCAATTGGGCTACAGCCGGCCCCCTAAGTCACAACTTTTAACAGGTATTTATCTGTGCATTCCAAAGTATTTAAAAAAATTAAAAAATGTCAGATTCTATTGTATTACCTCACATTGATTGCAAAGAGAAGAAATATGTAAAATTTCCCTCAAGGAAATAGTAAAATTTTCAGAGGTATCAAAATAATTTATTTTAGATTTGAAAGCTACCTCCTCCTCCCATTCAATTTTATAGAAGGTGTTTTCTTAATGTGATACTTAACATATGCTTATAAAAACACATTTTCCAATGTTATAAACAATACTGTAACTTACAAAGGATGCATGAAGAGTGAAATAATGTTCCTTTTTTTCACTTTGGTAAAAATTTGATACTTAGGTATGAAAGGCTTTCATTGTTCCGATATTCAGTGGTCACAAGGCTGCTTTCTGTAATACAGTAACTCTGCATCTGCTATCTAGGTTTGTTGAAATTGAAAAGTATAAAAAATCGCAAATTTTGTTATATATTGCTAAAGGTGTACAGTTTTGAGGTACTTTTTTTCCCCAGCAACAGTTTTAGGAAAAGAGAAACTGTTTACTTTAGAAATGACTTCTTTTCAAAGGAGTTCATTGGGAAACTATTGGGAGAGGAGAATAGGGAATAGGTAAGAAGGAGAATAGGTAAGAAGAAGCTTAACTATATTCATTGGGGTTAAAAGAGAAAAACAAACAAAACAAAAACCAAGTGACCAACAGATGAGTGGATAAACAAAATGTAATACATATCTACAATGAAATATTACTCAGCTGTGAAAAGAAATGAATTTCTGATACAGGCTACAATAGGGATGAATCTTGAAATCATTGTGTTGAATGAAATGAGGCAGATACAAAAGGACACAATATTGCATGATTCCTCTTATATGGACTATCTAGAATAAGCAAATTCATAAAGACATAAAGTAGATTATAGGTTACCTGGGGGTGGCAGGGGCGGGATGGGGAGTTATTTGCTAAATGAGCACAGAATTTCTGTTAGAGGTGATGAAAAAGTTTTGGTAATAGATGCTGGTGATGGTAGCACAACACTGAATTTAATTAATACCACTTATATGTACTATTAAAAATGTTAAAATGGGAAATTCTGTGTTTCATGTATATATATGAATATATATGTATGTGTATATGTATGTATGTATAAGAAACTCAGAGTATATATATAAAACCACAATAAAAACTTTTTTAAAAAGTAAGTGACCAAGTATTATGATTACGTGTAAACAAATGATAAGCCATTGAATTTTTCAAGTGAATGCTACCAGTTGATGCATTGGATTGCTAAGAGTTCTGCCATTCTTAAATGAGTAAAATTTTAGATTTAAAATATTAAAGCTAATATTTTTGAGATTGGGTAAATTTTAAGTGAAATTACGATTTTATTAACCAGTAACTTAGATCCTTTATCTCATTTCAGTGTAGAACTTGATTTCAAATTTAACTTTTTTATAGAATTCCAGTTCAAGAAGGAAGTAATTAATAGCTATAAAATGGGTTATCAAAGGTCATGATTTTTTATGATTCAAATGAATAAGAAATTCAAAAGCAGATGAAAAGTAAAGGCAAGAACACCAGAGGAACTAGAGATGTTAAGAGAGAGAAGGAGAGATTGAGACTAAATGATGAGGCTAATTTTAATGTGTTTGGGGTAGTCTGAACATGATCTTAGCTTGGGGTATAGTTTTAAAAAATTAACTTATGAAAGTATAGTAAATCCTAAATATTTATGGAGTAATTGCGTAGATTCCCTTAGATTTTTATGACTGCTTTCCCCACCCCTACCCCAACCCCCCGCCTTTTTTTAAGGTACCAGGCCTGGAGATTGAACCCTGGACCTTGTATGTGGGAAGCCGGAGCTCAACCACTGAGCCATATCGGCTCCCCTGACTTGGTTTTTTCATTTGTTTGCTTGTTTGTGTTGTTTTGTTTTTAGGAGGCACCGGGACCAAACCTGTGCCCTCCCATGTGGGAAGCAAGCGCTCAACCTCTTGAACGACATCTGTTCCTTTCCCTCTAATCTTTTGCAGTTTTCTAGCCAGCATATAATTGGATGATGATATGGGAGCAACTTTCTGACACATTAGACTTAATTTTCCTAAAAACTACTACCTTTCTTTTTTTGCATTCATATTTCCACAGTTTATTTCATTAGGTAATCACAATAAAAGGTATAATTGGCATAAAGTAGATTTGGGAATGAATAGCTCTAACTCTTGTTAAGCCTACAACTCAAGTGATGCGAGTAGAAATGTAAAGGCATTAAGAGAACAGCCTACCAGCCATCAGCATTCAGTATATTATAGGCTTCAATTACTATCTATTCTACAATCACTATGTATTCTAGGGGGAATGGACAGGTATTGGTTAATTTAGAGGGTTAACTAATTTAGTATATTTCCTTCTGGTCGTTTTCCTTTCTTTACTTTTTCATAGATGAGAACATATTTAATTCAGTTTTGTATTCTCCTTTTTCACTTTGTATTATGTAATAAGCGTTTTCCATTAATATGATTTTGAATGACGCTAGGGTAGTTCATCAGGTAGCTCTAGTAGTATTTATTCAACTATTCATCTATTATAAATATAATTTAAATTGTTTCTAAATAATTCTGTTCTAAACATCTTTGTATATAAATTTTTGTCTGCTTTAACTGGGGCTATTTTCTTAGCATAAATATCTAATTAAGAAGTTCCTTGGTTGAAAGTTTTGAGGTGTTTTTTTTTTTTTTAAAGTTCTCTGCTACACATTGTGTTGTTGATAGGTCTTATACACATAAAGTAGTTCATTATTTTCTCCCCTATACCTGGGTTTAGTGTTTTAGAGTCACGTGCCCCAGAAAAACATGTTCTTAATCCATTACTCTGGGTGAGCCCATTGTAAATAGAACCTTTTGATGAGGTTACTTCAGTTTAATATGTCCCAACTGGACCAGGATGGGTCTTAATCCTGTTACTGGATGCCTCACAAAGAAGGCCACAGAGAGAGAAAGACACAGGGGAAGAGAGAAATCAACTGAACCCAGAGGAGAAAGGAAAAGACGTGGCTAAGTGATAGAAAAGCCAAGGATCAAGGTTCCCCAGCAGCCTACAAACACCACAGTATGAAGCCTTACATAACAGTCCTTGACTACCCAGATCTCTGTTTACAACTATTTAAGCCAATCAACAGGGCTAGGCACTGAGAAATAGCAGTGAGCAAAACATACTCTGGCCCTGGAGCTGACAGTCTGGTGTTATATGTAGTGTGTTTGTCTTGTTTCATCATCTAAGTTTTAGGTAAATTGCTTAGGTCCATAAAGATATTCAGTGAATTCATTATTCTAAATGAACCAAAGAAAATATTGTCAAGGATTATGGCTGTTAATCTAAGGTATTCTTTTACTGATAACGAATGGCAAGATCATAGATTATCAGGTTGGCAGTGGGGGTGGGTACCTTAAAAGTCTATACTCCAACAACACATTGGTTTTGATTTTTTTTTAAAGGAGAACTGGGGATTAAACACATGACCTTGTACATGCAAAGCAAGCACTAATCCACTGAGCTGCACCCCACTCCACAACACATGGGTATTTTAATCTCCTTTTATTCAACAAATATTTGTATATCATGTGCTAGATATGCCAGTCTAAACCTGGGGAAACAAAAAGGGGACAAGATTGATAAGGCCCTTGCATACATGGAGCTAACGCTTAATAATAAAGCTTTCCATCATTTACAGCCTGTTGATAACAAAGTGCTATGTAATTATAGTAAGTCATATTTAGTACACATTTATTTGACAAATACTAGGCTAAGCCTTTAGTGTATATTAGTACATTAAATTAATGCACCAATTCTATGAGAAAAGCACAGTTCTTATTTTAATTTTATATATGAGGAAACAGGCTTAAATCATTAACTTGCACAGGATCAAACAACTTACATGGAAAACCCAGGTCTGTCTGATTCCACAGCCTGTGCCTTTAACCAGTACCTGTGACTTCTGACTCCAAGTCCAGTACTCTCCTTTTTACTCTTTGCCTGTCTTAATATACACATCGAGGGATTGTCTAGCCTATGCTTTGAACATCTGCAATAATGGAGAACTTACTCTTTCCCAAGGTAAGTTTATAATCTTTGGATATCTCTGGGGTTTTCTTTATGATATGCTAAAAAATAATCTACCTCCCTAGATTTTTCCTGCTTTAGCCCAAGATATGTTCATACAGAACTATGGCAGCCATTCAGGTATTTAAAGTAAGCTATCACCTTTTCTTCTCCAAAAATATTTCTTCCACTGTTATTCAAATCACCTCATTTCAAATATTTTTACTGTTGTGGTCACTGTAAACAAGCTTTTGATTGCTTGTAGTTTTCTTACTGTGAACCCAGAAATTGCCACATATCTTCAGATGCAGAGAAGAGACATAATCCAACTAAAGTGGTAAAAACAGGCACCAATTAGCTCACCATTTCCCATTCCCTTTTCTTAGAGACCCACCAGAAACATCTGAAATATTTACAACTCAGGGAAAAAAACAAGCTTTCTTTTCCTTCTAAACAATATGACCTTATAATTCTGCACTCAAATATCAAAAAAACAAAACTAGGCCCAGCTTCTCTATAGTGGTTTGAAGCTGTATGTACCCGAGAAAAGCATGTTCTTAAATCTAATCCATTCCTGTTTGTGTAAACGCATTGTGAGTGGGCTCTTTTGATGAGGCTACTTCAGTTAAGGTGTGATCCACCTCGTTCAAGATGGGACTTAATCCTATAGTAATGGTCCTTTATAAATGGAATGAATACACAGAGAGAGAAAGCCATGGAAGCAAGAAGCTGTAAACATTGAAACCCAGAAGAGAAAGAAAAGGCCAGCGGACACTCCTGTGTGCCTTGCCATGGGCAGAGGAGCCAAGGATCACTGGGAACTGGTCTTCAGGAAGAAACCATCGCCTTGATGATGCCTGGATTTGGACATTTTCTCGGCCTCAAACTTTAAGTTAATAAATTCCAATTGTTTAGGCCAACCCATTTCAGGTATCTGTTTTAAGTAGACTAGGAAAGTAAAACACCCCCTAATTTGCTGAGGCTGCAGTAGGAGTTAGGTAGAAATAGGAAGATTGATAGCTTGTGGAAAGATCAGAAAGTTAATTTAGGAATCTTTGGTTGAATAATATTTCAAGTTTGAAAATCATAAAGGGAAGAAGCACAACCCAGTAGGATAGCTTAGGTGTTTAATAGCTTAAAGGAGGAAGGATTCAGGCATGGTCCTACTTGATGTTGTACCACAGCCTCTTTGGAAGCCAGTGGTCACAGCAAATACAAAAGGAGGGTAGATAAAGGCTTCCATGCAGGAGGACAAGCACACAGAAGGGTGGAGAATGGAGCAGCAGTCACAGCAGTTGGAATTGGTGCTGTTCAGGGTTGTTGATAAAGTAAATAATCATATAAGGATAAAGATAGACAGGTTTCTCACTGTTGGAAAAAGGAGTTACAGCTATGGAAAAGAAGAAAACTAGAAAGGATCCTGTGGTGTTGGATGAGAACTTGAGCTATTAGTGTGAACTCATAGTTTTCAAAAGAAATATTTTGTTATATTTATATGTGTGTCACTAAGAGGACCTGAGAGCAGCAAAACCCTGGTACCAGTGTCCATATCTTGGTTTCTATTTACTATTCCCCTATTTGGGAAAAACAGGCTTCCTTGGAGAAATGATTAATTTTAGGGGGTGGAGCAGGGAGAGTACAGGGTAAGCCTGGAACATCTTGTTATTCCAGAAAGTAAGGAAGTTCTCAAGGAATGATGAAGACTTTTCAAAAGGATAAGAAACCAGCTTGAGGGGGCTTGCCACTGGCCAAATCTGAGAAAATTTGAAGAACAAAATAAATGGTACTAATAATAGATTGTAAACCATGGAATAAAATAGGAAACCAAGAGTCAATGCTGATATAACCAAATGAATAAATTGAAAGTTTTGTAAGGAACAGCATTTTTACCGAGTCTGAAAGTACCTCCCCACAAAATACTTACTAATTACAGTATGAAAAAGTAACTTTTAGACGGAGAAGCCTTGGCACACACCACCTTAATGAAGTGATCAAAGTGAACATAATCAGTAATGGGATAATTCAAATTAAAATGCCCCATTATAGGATGCTTTGGGAAGAACACAGCATCATGTCTATGATATTCCTCCTAATGATCCATGGCCTGAGTCTAATCATGAGGAAACATCAGATAAAGTGAGGAACACTCTGGCCTATCTGGCCTATCATCTTCAATAGTATTAAGAACTTGGAAGTAAAGGAAAGACAAGACCACAAAGGAATGTGTAATTCTGAACTGGAACCTTTTGCTACAAATGACATTATTGAGACATTTGATGAAATATGTGGTAGTAATGTATAAAGGAAATTTCTCGACTCTGATGATTGTATTGTGGTTATTTACACAATACACTTTAGGACATAATAAAGTATTGGGAGGTTGTGGAATAGTATGTCAGCAACTTAGTCTCAGATGGTTCTGGTGGAAAACCACTCCTTTCACTGTAGTTGCAATTTTTTTGTAAGCTTAGGATTTTAAATTAAAACAAAACAAAACAGAATAGATTGGAATCTGAATGTGGAGAGCTTGGAATGTCAGGATTAAAAAATTGAATTTTGTATTCTAAGCATTGGGGAACTTTCATCAGTTTTTGAGTAGCGCAATATAATGATGAAAGTGATTTTGGAAGACGAGTTTATCACCAATGTGTAGATAGAGGGGAATAAGGAGGGACTAGAGGCAGGGATATCAATTGGGAGATGATTGTTTAAGGTGCATACATAGAAACCTGAACTGAAGTGGTAGTTGTTGGGGTCAGAAAGAAAGGGATGAAAGAAAGGGATGAATGTGAGGCATGTTCTAAAGGCAATCTTTCGGAATTTGTTCACTATTAAAATGAAGGTGACAGAGAAGTAAATGATAGTAAAATAAATAGGCTCAAATTCTGGGCCAGAGTAGTAGACATTCCTGAGCTTACTTGAAAATAATTTAGGATGGCACGTTACTGTTTTCTGTTTTGATTTTTTTTTTTTAAGATTTATTTATCCCCCCACCTCGTTGTTTGCACTCACTGCCTGTTCTCTGTGTCTGTTTCTTGTGTGCTTATCTTCTTTTTTGGAAGCCCAGGGAACCAAACTCGGGACCTCCCATGTGGGAGGGAGGCACCCAATGGCTTGAGCCACCCCTGCTCCTGCTTGTTGTATCTCTCATTATGTTTCCTTGTTGCGTCTCTTTGTTGCATCAGCTTGCCACGCCAGATGTTGCATCAGCTCACTGTCTTGCTCATCTTCTTTAGGAGGTACCAGAAACCGAACCTGGAACCTCCTATGTGGTAGGCAAGCACCCAACTGCTTGCAAGCCATATCTGCTTCCCACATTACTGTTTTAATATAAATGTTTATTCTGCAAACCAGTAGCACTACTACACAAATTACTAAGAGCTCTTATACTTTGTTTTGCTCTCATATTTTTGTTCATGGTGACTGTTTTGTAATGATGACTGGGAAAATGACATGTCTTCATGCACATATAATAAATATTTTACATGCATGATTTCTTTAAAAATGATGGCATATCTATAAAGAAAGCTTTATGTACATTTGTAAAATAACCTTTTCTTATATAAAATACAATACATACTTATTGTAGAAGAATATAGGAGAGCCAAAAGAAAATAAGAACATTACTTATATTATCACCAAAGACAAATCACTCTTTACCTCTTCACCATCTAAAACTGTGGAAACTGAAATTCAAATAACTTGATCCAACATCCAGGTACTAACTGGTGGAGCAAGAATTGGAATCCAGATCTGTTTGACTTTGTAGCAGTTTGCCAGTTTGATATAGTTATGAATTCCAAAAATAGATATTGGATTATGCTTGTAAACTGGTCTGTTAATCTGGGCATGATTAAGTTATATGATTAGGGCATTGACCAGGCCATGTCAGTAGGGCATTTAGCCCCACCCCTTGGTGGGTGTGGAATCAAATATAAAAGGCATGGCAAAGGACAGACTTGGAGTAGTTCTGATGTTGGAGTCTTGAGCTGGAGCCCCGGGAACTAAGAGAGCTTGGTTGTGAGGAAGGAGAGAAGTCTCTGGGAAAAGGCATGAGCCGTTCGCCTGAGAGTCTACAGTTGGCCTTGTGGAGAGAGGCAAAGCCTAGAGAGCCTTATAGTCTACAGCTGACCTTGTGGAGAAAACAGAGTAGTTGAGCCTGGAGAGAAATGGAACCCTGGGAAGAGAGGAACCCAAGAAGCCTGAACCCTGGCAAACGTCAGCAGCTGTCTTACTCTAGCACGTGGCAATGGACTTTGGTGAGGGAAGAAATTCAGGCAATATGGCCTGGTAATTGTGGACTTCTACCCCAAATAAATACCCTTTTTAAAGACCAACAAATTTCTGGTATTTTGCATCAGCACCCCTTTGGCTGACTAATACAGACACTAACTCCATGTTTTCCATTTTGAACACCCGCCTCCTTAATTGTGTAACTAGGTATTGCCTAGGTATCTAACACCTGTGATTCCTTATTAGCTAAGGGGATCTGATTGTTTATCAACACATTGTGTATTCCAAAAGCTAGTTTGCCAGACCTCTGGAACTTACACAACTTTTCACATAAAGTGTTAGAAGTTTAGGGGTTGGGTTTCCAACTAGTCTACAAAAAAGTGACACATATTTAGCTGAACTTGGATCCACAAAGAGGATTATTATGGTATAGGACAATGCAAAAGAAAGGGTTCTTCTTTTTATGCCTCATAAGATCAGACCTATTTCCTAGGATAGTTTAACTTTAGAATCTTCCCACCTTCCTACTTGCAACCCTTTTTACTCCTTCCAGATTCCCTTGCTCCAAGTTTCCATATGTCCAGTCCTATTATGCTGTTGTAAACTTCAGCTATAAGGTTACTCTCCAGAGTGCTCTGTCCAGACTTACCTCTTTTTCTTCAGTTGTTTACCAGTTCCTCAGCATAGCTGTCATATTAGGAGAAAAGAAAACTAAACTCATTCATATTAATGAATGATGGCATGGTATAGTGCAAAAAGGATTTTAAGTCAGGACTTGGTCTTAGCAGTCTGCTTAACATTCACTAGTTGTTGTAATTTAATTGATCTCAGTGATTCTCGGTTACCCCATTTTAAAAATGGGAGTAATAATTACACTTGATTAATAGGGACATGAGTCAGTGAAATGATGTATAGTAAATGAAGTTTCTAATATGTAAAAAAAATATATGTACTATGTACTGCTTTATTGATAATGTATGAAAGAGTGATGAACTTAAAACTCACATAATTATTTACATTTTGAAAAGTATCTTTCTTGGTCACCCAAATTTGATTCCTAGTTGGCAGAATTTTACTTTTGAAAAAAATTTTTTTAATTATTTCAGAGAGTGGGAGAAGAGAGTTGGAGTTAACTTAGGTAAGCAGACTGGCCTAGGTTGAGTTATGTATCACCGTTACCTTCCCCAAAATGTTGCTGGTTCTCTTCCTGCCGTGAATCCACCTGGTGTCTCCTATGCTCACATGGTCAATCAATCTCTTACTCTCCTGCTCTGTTCTGCTCCTGCTGCATGGTAGTTGGGGGGAAGAGGTGTAAGGTTGCTTAAAGAAGTGCTTCTCGAGTTTTAATGGTTATAAGAATCATCTGGAGATCTTGATAAAATGCAGACTTCAAATTCAGAGAATCTGAGGTGGGGCTTGCTTGAGATTCTGATTTCTCACAAACTTCATGCGCATGCCTCTTGTCTGAGTATTTCACTTTGATTAGGGTTTAAAACATGGGTGGATGTTTTTCTGTATAGTTCATTTCTAAGAGTATTAACTTAGGGAATTCCCCATAGTCTCATTACAAATCCCTTTTAAAATTGCATAATTATTTCCTGCATTTAGTCAAAACTGTTTTCTGAGTAAAACTTGGAATTCATTAGTTGTCATGAAGTAAGCAAAACGAGGATAAGGTGGTTACAGAGCAGAACCACTACCAGAGGAAAAGGTGGCTGACGATGGCAAGTTGTGTTTTTTTCCCTCATTCTTAAAACTTTGTCAGCATCTTTTACTAATGATAAATTAAATTACAAAATTTTAAATAAAATAACTACTGAACATCTAATTCAGTATAGTTCCTCATGTTGTAGAGTATTTGTGTTAAAATCACTGATATTGAATAGCCTAGGTATTTATATTATAATAAAGTTTTATGTTTTATGTTAGGGCTGCTAGTTATCAAATCCCATTTATTTCTTTGAAATAAAAATGTTTCAAATCCATACCACAGAACTCCAAGGAAATGACTATTGGCAGATATACGAAGACACCAGAGGGCACTGTCTCACCATTATCTAATTGAATTCAGCTTTTTTATTTACTGTGAATGTCTCTCTTTCCCAAAATACTGTTCCCTCTATAGTTATCGTGAAAGCTTAAACACTGTATGTCCTCTAAAGCCATAATACTTAAATCGGCTAAGCTTTCAGAGTTTACAAATCAGATGTTCTCACAGCAGAATTGAGGAACTTTTTGTTGTATTTGGCATGAGTTTGGGTGTAGTGGATTTTGAAGATTGGAGACAGAGTAACACATTTAGTTGTTAATGTTTAGGTCTGTGGTAGGGGAGAAATCACGGTAAAAACAATTCACTTGCTTTGGAGAAATATAGTGCCTCTGTTCTATAGAAAGTTGGGATAAAGATTGAACTGTTTTAAGCTGCAGCTGCATTTGCCATCAAATACCAAGTTGGTGCTGATGAATGTTTTGTTTTTATTGTCATGGAAACTTGGAGCCAGAGAATGGATATTCTATTCATCTGGGAAAATAGCAGTTCCTTGCATAAAACATAAGGGCCTTCGAAAGCAGTTCCTAAAATAGATATATGCTGAATATAATCCAAAAAGCTGAGGAAGTAAAAGTGGAATAACTACACTTGTTCACTTCTTCTAGTCTCAATACCAATAATATAACTGTATTAACAATATAACTGTATATTCAGTTATTAAGATTATTTGCTGCTAGAAAGTTGAATTCCTATGAGCATATTTGTTTAACAGCTATATGATAGTTATCTAACCCGTTAGGAGTTTTCTTTATATTTCTTCCTTAATCTTAAAATATCTGTTGGGAATACTAAGCCTGTACCCTATAAAACAATTGTTTCTGACCCCCAAATAGTTTTTTAAAGACTTATTTTTTTATTTTATTATACATCCCCCCCTTTTTTGCTTGTTCTTGCTGTGTTCATTTTTCTCTGCATTCCTCTGTATCTGCTTGTCTCCCCCTGCTGGGGCGACCTGCCGAGTCAGCTCACTGGCGCAGCGGCCCGCCTGCTCATGGGGGCTCGCCCTTGCTTGCCGGGGCTTGCCTTTTTGCCCGCCTGCGGGGGCTTGCCTTTGCCCCTGGCAGCATGCCCCTCCCGCGTTGGCTTGCCTTCTCGAGGCAGTCTTCCCGTTCGAGGAGGCCCAGGGACCGAACCCAGGGCCTCCCATGTGG